>UCOK01018675.1:0-30065 GCA_900474325.1 Synergus umbraculus | reverse complement strand
GTATATATATATATAAAATATTCATTTTCTCATCAAAGCTGGAAGGGAATTTCATTTTTATATGACCCAGGACTACTCAGGACCCAACATATTTGGTAAGTTATCCCCACATATCTCATAAAACCTTTTTCTAAATTAAATACGCTCACGCAGGATCGGACTTAGAATCAATTCTGAAAATTTCTATTTTCATGGATTTCCAAGTCCGTTTATCCAACGCCCTTAACGACTCCTAAACATTTTTTTCAAAAAGCTATAAAAAAAATAATTTTCCCCTCCTTGAAAAAGAAATAATTAATTTCTTGCCTCAGCATTTTAGAAAATTCATAAACTTGTTATCATTCTATATAAGAATGCTTTGAACAAAAACTAGGAAACTTGTAGTAGTTGGGTAATGAAATTTAAATTATTTATCTAATTTGAATATTTATTATTGTCTTCAATTTACGATTCGTTTTCTTCTAAACGCCACCATAATTTTTTATCGTTAATGAATATGGTGGCAATTGTCACTTAACACTATTTAAAAGAGAGTGTTGCCAAAAATAAATTTTGACAAATTGGACAACTGTACCACTTTCCATCATGGTAATTCATCATCGTATAAACGTATTTAACTTTCAGCAATCACCACGCTCTCTTATGAAAAAATCTGCGTCCTCTTTAATATCGCCGCTTTGCAAAGTGCCGTTGCAGCTTCACAATCTCTGGATAACGATGAAGGTCTCAAATTGGCAGCTAAATTATTCCAGGTTAGATCAAATTTTCAATTAAATAAAAAACAACCTGATGATGTGTGTAGGAAATGTTTCTTCCCTTCAAATATCTTTTCTACTTTAGGATTAACTAACATTGTATCTATTACTAGCAATTATGATTCGCGTGCTCTGTGAGCGATTAATTTCTCGTTTTTGTTCCTCTTTTGCTACTAGAGAAAGTAATTTAGAATTTTTAATTCTTGAAATATAAAATGTTGTAATTCTTTATCTAATTTCAGAAATCTCCATAATTTTCATAAAATTCCTTAAAATGCCTTTATTATCCTCCAAAATTTGATACAATTTCTTTAAATTTCGTAAATTCACTTGATATTTCTTGATTAAACCTCTAAAAGCATTCCTGAAAATCCACTGAAGTTTCTTAAAATCCCTTGAATCCCTTAAAAGTCATTAAGGGGTTATATACATTTGTTGTCCGAAAAAAAAGGTTTTTTTTCACGAATTTTTTTTGAAAAGACGGTAAATTTTTTTAAGAACAAAGCTTTACGTATCTATTGGTACATGTTTGAAGATACTTTATCCGAAATTTGAAAGAAAAATATTGACATTTGTAGGCACTGCGCCCGTTGAGCCAAAACACCTTTTTTCAAACACCCTTCGCGGTGTCCATGATAACTCGAAAATGGATCACCTCCAATCAATTTAACCATGAGCTTTCTTTAGTATATATATTTTTACTCTACTTGGACGAAGGATTTTCCGAAATAAGTATTTTTGCAAAAATGGTGATGAATTTTCTAAAAGAAGTCGATTTTTAGGGGTCTGAAAATTCAGTTTTTTGAATCCCAAAAACAAAATTTTCTTTCAAATGGAAATTCCTTCGTCCAAGTATGAGATAATATTGTTATAAACTAGCCTGTAAAAAATTAGATTGATCGGTCACATGGTTTTTGAGAAATCGTGGACACCGCAACGGCCCTTTTTGAAAAATCACATTACGAGATAATCGCGTTTAAAGTTATGACGCTGAAACTGGCGGCCAGATTCTAGCGGCCAAGGAAATATTCTCGGAAATATTTCCATGTATTACAACTTCAAGTCAGTCGTTGAAACGAACCATAGGTTAAGTAACGCTAGGCATTGAAAATAATTATTTTATTGCAAAAAGCAGTTCTGCATCGGGAAATTTCGCTTATATTCAAATACTACATTATTCAAAGATAATTTCCCATATTTTTAAAACAATTTATCGTAGTATTTAAAGCCAGGATAAATTTTGCAATATAAGGTTACATTGAAAAAAAAATTTAATTTATCCTTACTTTAAATACCACGATAAATTGTTTTCCAAATATGGGAAATTATCTTTGAATAATGTAGAATTTGAATATAAGCGAAATTTCCCTATGCAAAACTGTTTTTTGCAAGAAATTAATTATTTTCTATTTTCTATACCTATCGTTAGGTAACCGTACATTCCAAAATTTATCCTAGCTTTAAATACCACGATAAATTGTTTTAAAAATAATGAAAATTATCTTTGAATAATGTAGTATTTGAATATAAGCAAAATTTTCCTATGCAAAACTATTTTTTGCAAGAAATTAATTATTTTCAATACCTATCGTTACTTAACCTATCGTTCGTTTCAATGATTGACTTGAAGTTGTAATACATGGAAATATTTCCGAGAATATTTCCCTGGCCGCTAGAATCTGGCCGCCAGTTTCAGCATCATGTTTAATGTTTCGAATACTTGTAGGTAGCGCACTTGGAGGTAGCGCGCTGTTGATAGCTGTAACTTAGGTTTTAGTGCTCAGATCTCTATGAAATTTGGAGAAAATAATTTTAAAAGAATGTACTTTAAGAAAATGCAATAAAAAAATTTTCGATTTTTTCTACCAACACAAGTGTATAAAATTACTAAAATATAAAATATCGTAAAATATCGAAATATCTCTTATAATTCCTGAAATTCCTAATTCCTAACAATCCAATGAAACCTCGTAAAATACCTTTAAATTCCTTCGAATAAGCTAATATCCAGTCAAACATCTTTCAGGTATTTAAAATTCCATAAAATTCCTTGAATCCCTTAAAATTCTTTAAAATTACTTAAAATCCAATACAATATCTTTAAATGCCTTTAAAATCCTTCAAAATTTGGTGAAATTCCTTCCAATTTCATAAAATCACTTGATATTCTTTGATATTTTTGGATGTTCTATAAAATTTCTTAAATTCAACAACCTATCGCTATAACCCTTAACTAGTTGTGAAATTGTATCAACTTTTGTGCTCATTCAATGAGCACTAGGGTGGTCCTTATTTTTCGATTTTCGATTCTTTTTAGTCTCACCCCCGTATTTTGTTATAATGACCATCCTAATGAACACTTTGCTTCCTGGAAGCAAATGTGATTTGCTTCCTCATAGAGGAATCATTAATTAATTAATCAAATGAATTAATATCCGGTCATCTGAATCGTGTCAACACAAAGAAAAGTTTATTTTCTTTACATTAGCCTTAAATTTTGATTATTTGAGAAGTTATAATAGAAAAATTAATTTTCAAAAATTACAATAAAGCATAATTTTCTTATTTTTCAAGGAAATGCATTAATCCGATAGGTTAATCGATTCGCCTCGACATAAGGAATTTTATTTCTCGTGACGTTAAAAGATTTCATGAGTAAATCTACACCATGTTTTAAGTAAAATCAACCCCTCCATCTATTTCACTCCGAGAATATTCGTGCTTACACTAATTGAATATTGGTAGCCTTGCCTTGGAAATTTTGAAAATCAATCATTTTTTTTTAGCAATCAGCCGGGATATTCAACTATCTTAAAGGAAATGTCATGTTAGCTATTCAACAAGAACCAACTCCCGATATGAGTCCCGAAACTCTTGGCGCGCTGTCTGCTTTGATGCTTGCCCAGGCGCAAGAAATTTTTGTACACAAAGCAATACACGATTCTATGAAAGACGGAATAATTGCAAGATTGGCAGCACAAGCAGAAGAATTATACGCTGAAGCTTTAAAATTATTTCAAAAGGAAATCTTCCGATCTTTTTGGGATAAAGAGTGGGTTCCTTTGGTGAGTATATTTAATACTTTAAATTATTACTGTATCTACACCCGGCCTAGAAGACCAGGAAATAAACGGGAATTTAGTCTGTAACCGGTAGTTTTTGTTCTCAATTGTCAGTAAAAGGTTTCTTGCAAAAAAGTATCATTCAATACAAGAAGGATGAAAATAAAAAATGTTGTTTTCTTTTTAATTTTTATCAAGCAAATTTAATGTTTTATATTTCAGATAGCCGGTAAGCAAGCAGGTTATCGTGCAATGGCCGAATTCTATCAAGCTTTAGTATGTAAGTCCAACAAACAAATCGGCGAGGAAATATCAAGATTACAGGTAAATAATTTATTGCTACGTATAAGCCCTGTTGGAAGTAAAAAGATAGAAAAGGATAGAGATTTTCTATCCCTCCCAAGTGTACACTGCATCCATGAAACGCTATCTTTTTCAATCTTTGTCTATATCCATCGTTTTCACTAAGCTCTATCTTTTCCTATCTCTTTCAATCCTTCACAAAAAATCTGAATCTGTTCTATCCATTTTCTCTATCTTTTTTCATTTTTCAGTCTATCTCTTCCAAAAAAATGTTAATATCTTTCTACCTCCCATTTGCAATCTTTTTCTATACTTAGTTATAAACTTATTCATTATCAAGTTTTGAACATGCATTATAATATTTTAAATACAATACTTTGTACATAAATATTATTTTAATCCTACCGCTAACACATGTAACACTGGAAAATCCGCATCTATGGGGACGCGAACCCACGTGCATAGAGTTCGCTGTCCTACGCTTAGGCCACTGAACTAACGAAGAATTTAGAAGTTGTGTTGTAAAAACCAGTATCACTCATCCAAAAGAGCTCTATACCGATCTATCCCTTCTTTATCTAACTCTATTTTTCAAATATCTTTTTTAAATTCATAACTTATGTCTTCAATCTCATTTAATTCGCGGCTATCCATCTCTATCTATTACAATACCTTTGTCAGTATAGAGAAGGATTGAAATTACTATACGCGAATAGATGTGGATATAAACGTATGGATTGAAAAGGGTAGATATCCTAGAAGATTGTAAAAGGAGTAGAAAAGGATTGAGATGATTAGATTAAGGATAGGGAAATGGATAAACTTGGTAGTATACTTAAAGATAGATAGAAAAAGATTGAAATGATTATACAAGGACAGATATGGATAGATTAGTAGAGATTGAAAAGGATAAGCGTGTAAAAGAGATAGGTAAGGATTCAAATGATTCGACGAGGGATAGACATGGATAGGAAAGTAGGGATTGAAAAAGATAGGCGCTGCTATAGTTTGTGAAAGGGATAGAAAAGGATTAGTGTGGATAGGTAGAGAATAAAGAAAGATTGGCGTGGATAGATGGAGGATAGGAAATTATTGGCGAAGATAGACGAAGGATACAGAAAGAGAAATATTGAGATTTAAAAGGAAAGAGATTATTATAGATTAGAAAAGAGATAGAAATAGATTGACATAGGTGGAGATGGATACATTTGGATTAATTTTTTCTTTCTATTTCAATCCTGAAGATTGAAAAAGATTCAAATAGATAGACTTTCTATCTTTTTACTTTCAACAGGGAGGTAAAGACTTATTTTACAATCAGCGTTCTAATTAAAATATTGTTAATCAACATTATCGTTTTCCAGTATGCTGTGGAACTCTTCAATGCTGCAAAATATCGTGCTAACAAGCCTAATCTGTTCGAAGATTACGCTAACAAGGCCCAAAGAAATTTAAATGAGGTGAAGAAAGACAATGATTTCATTTATCATGAACGAGTTCCTGATGTTAAGACTTTACAACCCATTGGAAAAGCGCCTGTAGCAAAATTACTTCCCATTCCGGAAGTTTTTAGTACTGGGTTCAAAGGTACGTGGATTTTCAAGTATTATTGATAATCGCCGTATTAGGAATCCTCACAAAGTACTTATTGGTTGCGTTAATGACGAGTGTATGTTTTCTGTACAAGTTAAAGATGAGTAGCGAAAATATACAGGAATCGAAAAAACCACTCTTCCCCATGATACATACAATATTTTTTACTTCCTCTTTGAGTGCATATATTGCGATGCTAGTGCGATTCGTAAGGGTCCTTCCATAAACCACATGGCTTCATTTGGTGGAGGGAGGGTCTTGGCGAACTGCTACTTTGAGCCACATTGGAGAGGGGGAATGGGATGTTCCGAGTCCGAGGCACCTGGTGCCTTTTTGAAATAGCGCACGAAGTCCTAAAAATTCGATTCGTGCGAACCGAACCGAACTTGACTCGGAACTCGATCTTAATGAGAATACTGGGAATCAAATTGTATTCTCAGTCATCACTAATTTAAGGAGATGGCTAGCACCACCACTTTTTGACTCAGATTTTTCTTAAAAAATTAAAAATGAAATAAACCTCATAATTTTATTTTTATTTACGTTTAAAAAAAAAATTTTTAAACCAGGTGGCACCCTAGGGGAGGGGGTGGCGGTCGACGAGGATGCTATGGTAGACCACAGGGGGGGGTGGAGTCAAAAAGTGGTTAAAATTGAGCCAATTTTCAACTTCATCATAATGAGGAAGCAAAGTGCTCAACAAATGAGCACAAAAAAATATAAATCCTTTCCTTTCTTAAAAAATAGATGACCTGTTGAGTGTCCGCAGTTTATTCGTGATCTGATTGGTTAAGAGATGGTCACGTGGGATCGTCACAAGTGCGTAACGTGAAGTAATTATATAGGCGCACGAATTTCTTAAAAAATAGATGACCTGTCGAGTGTCCGCAGTTTATTCGTGATCTGATTGGTTGAGAGATGGTCACGTGAGATCATCACAAGTGCGTAACGTGAAGTAATTATATAGGCGCGCGAAGCGCGGTGTGATGTTCTAGTAGAGTTAAATGAAACAGCCGAGATCGAATTCACAGCTAGTTTCTTTCTATTTCAATCCTGAAGATTGGAAAAGGTTGAAATAGATAGATTTTCTATCTTTTTACTTCCAACAGGGAACGATAGAAATATAAAAAGAACCTTACATGAAATCGCCGACTTTATATTTTAATAAATCTAAATGGCGATGTTTTTCTGTCCACTTGCGCATTTACCTATGCTGTAAAAAGTATTCACATCTCACTTGTTTTATCTTTCGCGAACTTCGAGTCGACATATCTTAAAGCCAACTTCAATCAACACATTTCGATCTCATGTGTATACATAATTTAATTCTTTTGAAGTGATTTATTTTCTTGTTGGGTGGCGGAGTCCCCCGCTGGGAATCCCTCGGTGGGGCTCCGCCCCTAGAACCCCCTACCCTAAAGCCCCCTATAAAACTTAGCCATCTCAAGTTTCGATTTGCGATGTAATGAAAATTGATATGCATGACTCGGTTCGAGGCAATGATTCCACTCGTGTGATATCTACCCTCATTTTGCTCGGTTGTCTCTCGACCTTAGCCATGCAATACACTATTTAAACACTAGTGCCTTAAAAATTAGAGAATATTTGAGTTTTTAATAAGAGATACTACAGAAAGATCAGTTTTTTGCGTGTACCCAAGTAGTTGAGAATATTTTTAAACTCACTGAGACAAGTACATATACCTAACAATTTCCATTTTGTGGCTTTTAGATTTGTTTGAAGAACTATTGCCAGTGAGTGTTCACCATGCCTTATCTTCTTACGAAGTGCAACGCAACGAAGTTGTTAATAGGGAAATTTCAAAATTACGAGAAATGACTCAACGTTTGAACTGGTGAATAATAGAAAATATTTTTCATATTTTGCACAATAGGAGAGTATTCTTACAACAAACTTGTCTAATCTTTAATATTTTTATTAGTTTTTTGGCAACCGTAAATTTACCCGCTGCAATTGAAGACGTGAATGGAACCGAAGTACCTCAATCCTTGTTGGACAAGGCCGCATATGTAAGAAAGGAAGGTGGCATTAATGCTTTAGAAACTGCCATGAATGAACTTCCAGAACTCCTTCAACGAAACCAAGATATCTTGAATGAGGTACTGTTTATTTATAAAAATTCTTACTTCCAACATAATGTACCGGCATTTGATTTCTTAAAATAAACAGATTTGTTTTTATTTAGACTGAAAGAATGATGAAAGAGGAACGTGAGTCGGACGATAAGTTAAAAGAACAATTCAAGGAGCGCTGGACCAGAATACCTAGTGCCAGGCTAACTGAACAATTTATAATTAATGCACAGAAGTATCGCGGAATCATTGACAATGCTGTTTCCGCAGATAAGGTAATTAAAACTAGAGATTTTCAAGAAGAAAGATTTTCAAAGCGTGATCTCGAGAACAAGAATATGGGACGTTCTTTTACAAACCGAACAGAGAATTGATCGACACATTTTTGATTCAGCTAAAACTTTTTTTATGGGTTCTTTATCAAAAAAAAAAAATAAAAATAAAAATAAAAAAAAAACACGTATTCGAAGATTTTTTTTCTCAATTTTTTGAAAAATAAGATGAATTGGAAATTTGGTGATTTTTGGCTTGAAGACTGTTTTTTAAAAATTCACAACTTCGGTTCTATTTGGGCTAGGGACTTTCTTTTTTTTCATTTTAAAGGTAAACGAACGAGCTTTAATAAAAAAAACTTTCAAAAAAATATATTAACATATTTAAATTTTTATAAACAATTTAAATGTTTAAATCGATTTTTAACAATTGCCCCACCCATGAATCAAGTTTTTAGTATTCTTATCGTATTCTACGGCAAATTTCATTTCGAAAACGATTTTTTAATCGATGGACAAATAATTAATTCTGTCAGAAAAAATTTAATTTATCTAGCGCGGTACGTCACACCGTTACGCGGGTCACATTGTACGGCCCATTTTCTTGTCTCATATCGTTTTTTGCGGAATTTTATTAGCTTTAATTGAAAAAAAAGAACTTTTAAATTTGGTTTAGAAATGGCTTCTGAATATCAATTTGTCCATAAAACGTTTTTGGCGGCCATCTTGAATTTTTTCAAAATTTTGAGTTTTCATTATCATCACGTGCTCTCTAATAAATAAATCTGCCTTTTGTATAAATTTGACGAGATTTTGTTATCAATTGTGAAAATTGTAATTTTGGTTCAAATTTGAGGGTCCACCATTTTGTAAATTTTGCAAACAAAATTTTTTCGTTTAGATGTGTTTTTGTAACAGAGTCTAAAGATCACAATTGCACAGAGCTAAAAGATTCCGGTGAAATATAAAAAAAATACCTGCATTTGAAGATGGACGGTACTTTTCCCCATGTTAATTGCATAAGAAACTTTGAGTGCTTTGTTCATTATAACAAAATAGGGGGTTGAGACCAAGAAGAATCGAAAATCGAAAAATAAGGACCACCCTAGTCTAGACGGTAAAAAAGTACAGAAGTAAGAAATTTTACGAGGTGCGAATTCACATTAGTGTGGTTATTGAGAGTTAAATAGATATGAGTGAAAGGTGAACTTTAAAGACATTTTTAGAACGTACTATTATAATTCAGGCCAAAAAATATCCAAAGAACTTCCAATATTCCAAATACATCTTAAAAACGTCTTTGGAACATTATATGTTTTAGAACGTTATTTGGTTTGACCTAGGATGTTTTTAGGACGTCCTGAAAACATCTTGGGAAATTCATGCCCACTTGGCATGAGGGAAATAGAAAGAAATAGAATGGAATAAACAGGAGATAAAAAGGGATATACAAGTAAGAATTGAAACAAATATAATAATGAGAGCAATTTTGATTAAGGGGCTAGTACCAAAGTTTTCACCTTTTTTTTAAAGAATATTTTTATCAAATTAAAATTTATATTACAGATCCTAACTTTTCACACATGATTATAGATATAAAACACTATTACAAATTTTTTTTTTTTAATTAATAAATCTGGTTAGTATGACTGCCGGAAATTACCCATTTTAAAAACTGGCGTGCATGATTCAGAAAAAACTATTAGACCGATCGAGCTGAAATTTGGATATGTTAGTCTACACATATGTCTCTATCGCATGAACCAAAATACTTGAAATCCGAAAAAAAAATAAATACAAAATGGCCGACATGAAAATTTTTCACCTTTTTTTAACCGTAAATTGTTTAAAAAAAAAGGATTAAATATTAATCAATAATTATGATTTTGGTTCATGCCATAACGACATATGTGTAGAATAACATCCAAATTTCAGCCCGATCGGTCCAATAGTTTTTTCTGAATCATGCACACCAGGTCGAAAATCGCGTTTAGTTTTTTATCTAAAATACAGGGTGATCCATTTTAATCTATAATTATCTTCTAAAATACTTTATTTACGAAAAAATGGTTTAGACAAAAGTTTACCAGGATCGAGAGAGCCATTTAACTGCAAACGGTGATTCACAAGGAGAGATAAAGAGATAAACGGCGATAGACAAAGGATTAAAAGAGAAAAAAGTGGTCATTGAAAGAGATAGGCGTGGATGTAGATTGAGGTGGAGATAAAAAGGGATAGGTGGGGATAGGCAAGAAATACTTTTAATTAAAAAACATTTTTAATATTTTGTGAGATTTGAAATATTTTGAAGGATTTAAAAAAATAATTTCTAGGCTTTCAGAATGCAAGGGTAAAGGAATTTCATAAAATTTGAAGTTCTCGTTTTTTTTCAACAGGTCATCCGACAGAAGTTTGAAAGTAATCGCGAAGGAATGGAGATTCTTAGTATGGAAGAGTATGAATTAAAGAGGCAAATTCCTACTGGTCATGCACTTGAAGAAGACGGCGTTGTTAGAGAGTTACGGAGGTTAATGGAAGAAGTAAGTTATAAAAAAGATGTTTAAATGCGACTTATTATAAATTGGAAAAATACTAAGTTCTGCGAGTAGAATTTTTCTAGAAGTTCTCGTATAAATTCAAATTAAAGGCATTAAAAATCACAGTGTTTCAAAATAAAATACTCAAAACTGTGTAAAAGTTACATACAATGAAAATTGCTTGAAATTTGAAGACTATCAATTGTAAGTTATCTAATTTAAAATAACTAGCAATCATGATTCGCGCACGATTAATTTCTCTTTTTTGCACACCTTTTGCTAGTATACAAAATAATTGAGAAATTTATAAATTTTGAAATATAGAAACTTGTAATTCCTTGACTACTTTTAGAAATCTCCATAAGTTTCGTAAAATTCTTTAAAATCCCTTTAATATTTTTCAAAATCCTTAAAATTACTTAATATCCCTTTAAAATCTCGTAAGATCCCTTCAAATAATTTTTAGAACCACTGAAATGTCATGAAATCCATTAAAATTCCATGCAATCCAATCGTATTTCGTAAAACCCTTTCAAGGTTCTTAAAAAATAACTTAATATCTCATAAAATATCGTAAAATATCTTAGAAGTAGGGGAGACTGGGGCTACTTGGCGAATTTTTCACTTAAAGATTTTTCTAAACTATCTTTTTAAATTTACGAGTACAATCGCGCGCTTGAGCGTGCGTTTTTCGTATTTCAAATATTTTACGTCATTAGGCTTACTGCTCACTTCATGCGTAACGCTATGAAGTTAGCTGAAATGCATGTTCTTTTTGTAACCGAAATGATTCGTGATACGTCTTAGTTTTCCCCATTTGCTCTTTAAGTTTTAGAAAGTTAAAGAAAACAAAAGTTAATTTTCGTGTTAAATATTTAGTACTTAGATTAAATTCTTAAGGGGTTACACCACCCTGGCGCGTGGGAAAATAGGTATAAAAATAAGCATTTTTTTTGACGCAGTCATAAATTATTTAAAATAATTGTTATTATACATATATACATAGTACTTTTATGTATAATTTGAATCAATGACAAATTTTTAAATGGCGGAGATATGAGTCTCAAAAAAAAAATTTTTTTTTTGCTTATTTAGAAAGGTAATCGCTATCGTGTGACGTAGGAAAAAAAATAAAAAAAAATTTTTGTAGAAATGACAGCTGTTTAAGAAAAATTTCTAAATTTTACAGAAATGTTGAGTTTACAAAATTCATAACTTATGAACAGGGCACCCAATCAAAAAAAATCCTACGTCACACGATAGATAATAGTATAAAGAACGTGTGTTTAAAATTTTAACAAAATCGGTTGAGTAGATCTTAAGATATCATGTACACCAGTTTGAAAAAAGTAGTTAAGAGAAAACCGCGAAAGAAAAAACAGTATGGCGCGAATGAGACCAAATCGCGAAAAGCTGGCTAGAACTATAAAATGTTGATAAAATGGACCAAATTCTGTTATTTACTGGTTTTTGGGGTCACTGATGAAAAAACCGGTGTCAAAAATTTCGAAAACAAAATTCCGAATCCAATATGGGTCCACTATGGGTCCGAACGGAACCTGAGTTTCAGTGACGAGCTCACTTCTAATTGTTGTAACTTCGGAAATAGTTTGAATTTTGAAATGATTGAACGTTTAAAATATTCTTAAAAGTATAAACAATTTATCTAAATAAACAAATAAAAATCGATTTTTTGAAAATCTCATGGTGGTGTAACCCCTTAATACTCGGAAAGTAAGAAGCTTTTTTTATCCACATAAATTATAGTACTTTACGATAAGTTCGGTATGAATTTCAGTCTTTTGCGAAGCTTTTCAACTTCCGATTATATATTTTACATTATTCTAAACGCAATAATTTTTCTTTAACTTTAGGAAATGGTAACGAATATATATAAAAAAACATGCGTCTCTTCATTCTTCTCTTTTTTGAAAAAAATTAATTTTAGAAAATTAATAGTAGACTAATGTATATTTTCATGTAGTTTACCATTTCCCAATGTTTCAGCCAAAAATATGTATTAAAAATAATTGAATGCATATGCTGTAAATTAAAATATTCTTTAGTACTTACTTGAATATGCATTTAATTATTTTATATTTTTTTAGTAACGAGTACAATCGCGCGCTTGAGCGCGCGTTTTTGGTATTTGAAATATTTTACGTCATTAGGCTTACTGCTCACTTCATGCGTAACCAGTGGTAACGCAGACGTCAGAAATTGAGGTAACGCTATGAAGTTAGCTGAAAGTATGTTCTTTTTATAATAGGAAATTCACTAATTTCAGTAGAATGCACATTTTTATAATTCGAAATGCCATTATTTATAATAAAAAAAAAAAATAAGAATAATCTTTTTTGAATTTGAACTGCGCGCGAATAGGAACCAATCAGATTTCGAGCATAAATTGGGAACACTGTATAACGAAACTAACCTAATTCGGTGCCAAATAAATTAACAAATAAGCAGCCCCCTGTAGAGTTCTTAAATTCTCGAAAACTTAAATCCAGGTTATATGACCGAGAATATGACAGAATTTATGAGAATATAAAAGAATTTGAGAATTTATGATTTTCAGAAAAATTGTTATTGTTTACATTATTTACATGGTTAAATTTTAGTAATTTATTAGCAAAGGCATATTTAGGAATGTAAAATATGCAAAACAACAGCTTACTAGTTAACTAAAGCCACAAAATTCATCTTGTAATAAACATCACTTTATAGGTTATGTTAGACAACTTGTGTAAAGCTCATTAAGAAGTAATAGAAGTACAAAAAGCAGTTTATTACACTTTATCGATTAATTAATCAATAATTATCTCCCTTGTCATAAAAATCTCTAAAACATTAACTTCTCAGAAATTCTTAGTGAATTTAAGTCTCGGTTATATTCTCATTCTCGTTACCGTTCTCGAAGTAATATAACCGACTAAGAACTCTATCCCCCTGACTCATACTATCCGGTCCATGATATAAAAATGTCATGAGAGTTGAATGGCGCCGAGGGTGGCGCTGATTATTCAGTTGCCCGAAATTCAAGAAAATGCATGGGAAAAGCGTAAAAATATAATTTTCTTCTAATAAAGATTATTTTATCGGATTTTTTTACCGTACATTAATCAAGAAACTTTTAAATATTTTTAAAGCAATACTTACTCCCGAAAAAGGTTAAATGCTCCTGTTTTTAATAAAAATTCGCTTTGATTTTCGGCGGGAATTTGAAATCGAAATTCTGTTATCCCCATTTAAATATTGATATTAATATTTATTGTCATTGTTAAATAAAAATATTACGTTTATTATGTAATATTATTATTAATTATTATTAATAAATTGAAATTTTCAAAAATTAAGAAAAATTTGTTTTTAAACTACATAATAATAATACGAGAATTGAATATAAAATTATATATTCTCTATGGAATGATATAATTTTAATAATATTACAATATTAACGTAATATTTTTATTTAACAATGACAATAAATATTAATATCAATATTTAAATGGGGATAACAGTATTTCGATTTGAAATTCCCGCCTAAAATCAAAGCGAATTTTCGTCAAAAACTCGAGCACTGCACCTTTTTGGGGAGTAAGTATTGCTTTAAAAAATATTTAAAAGTTTCTTGATTAATGTACGGTAAAAAAAATCCGATAAAATAGTCTTTATTAGAAGAAAATTATATTTTTACTCTTTTTCCAATGCATTTTCTTGAATTTCGGGTAACTGAACAATCAGCGCCACGGTGGCCACTAATCAATATTCAGGACATTTTCAACTCAAAGTGCCAGGGGGCTGCAAATAAGGTAGGCGGAGTACCAAAAACCGTAAACTTCTATTAAAAGATATTTATTATTAAATATATTATATTATATTGTTAGATTTTATTTTTCTTTCGATACTTTTTCACATTCGGGATTTTTTTTTTCGATTAAAACATCGACATATAGAAATGGACTGCGGGACGCTGTAGGAAAGCGCGTTATAATGCGTCAGAGAGAGAGAAGTTACAAAGGGGTATATATTTGTCCCTTTCTCGCCGAAGCTAATTGGTTGAGAGCATCTTCGGTGGGTGGAGCTTGATGGAGCTCAACCAATTAGCTTCAGCGAGAAAGGGACAAATATACACCCCTTCGATGGATTAAAAGATATTGTCCCTATTGAATCATTGGTACCAAATGTAAAAATCTGAGGTACGGTAAAAATCTGAGAACTGAGGTTTTCACTGTGAAAACCTCAGTTCTCCTCCGATCACTGAAGTTAAGCAAAGTTGGGCGCGGTTAGTACTTGGATGGGTGACCGCTACTGTCTCTCAAATGTCAACTTCCCAAATCACAAGTTCTCCCAAAAGTCAAGTCATGTTTCTCCCAAATGTCAAGTTTGTATTTCTCAAATTTCACTTGAAATAACTACTGCGCGCGCTCTGCGTTCGGCATCTGATTGATGACATGCGCAATTGATGTGACTATAGAGAATCAAGAATTTCTTGACATTTGGGAGACTCGAGTATATGCGCAAATTCGAGAATAAATTTTCTCGACTTGACGCTTACTTCATGCGTAACCAGTCGTAACGCTGACGTCAGAAATTGAGGTAACGCTATGAAGTTAGCTGAAAGTATGTTCTTTTTATAATAGGAAAAAATTACGGTTTTCACCATATAAAAGTATGTATTCTTGGGTAGTATTGAGAATTTTTTTAGGCGTTTATATTAATTATTGAAAAAATGGCAGAATACTTTTGAGAGAGTTGCCCCGTACTCTTTGCAAGTTGGCCAAGTGGGCGGGGTGAGTTGGCCAATACGAAAAAAATAATTATAAAAGTCACTAATGAATGGGATAATTAATAAAATAGTAATTTTATTAATTTACTTCTTTAATGAGACTTACTTCAATCGAAGTCTATCGTTTATAAAATCTTTATAATGTTTTTTTTGCCTCTTTCGGATTTATTTTTGTATATGGGCATTGTGACTATAAGCAAAAAGAATTTTTTTATAACTACACACAACTACACGCAACTATACAAACGTAGAGGTTATAAAACGGTTTGGCAAAATTGGCCAACTTGCCCCAAAGAAAATTGGCCGTGGTGGCGTTGTTAACATTACCGTTGTTTCAAAAAAGGGCATTAGCCAACTTGCCTCGTTGGCCAACTAGCCCCGGTCTCCCCTATTTAAAATTTCATGAAATTACGTAAAATCCCTCGAATCCCTTAAAAGTCTTGAAACTTACTTAATATCCCATACAATATCTTAAAATGCTCTTAAAATTCTTCAACATCTGATGAAATTCCTTTAAGTTTTGTAAAATAATTTAATACTACTTGATATTCCTTGACGTTCATCAAATTCCACAAACTATTGTTATAACTCTTAAAATTACTCAAAATTCCATGAAATCTTATGAAATCCCTTGAAATTAATAAAAATCCAATGAAATCTTGTAAATCTCTTGAAATCACAAAAGTCGTTAAAATAAATTAATATCCTATGAAACATCGTAAAATCCTTTGAAATTTCATAAGATTCCTCGAAATTCTGTGAAATTTATTAGAAGTTTTAAAACCTCAATAAAATTCGAAAAACCGTTTTAAATTCTTGAAAATTATTCATGGTTCCATAAAATTTCATTATCTGTTAAAATATCTTAATCTCCAGTAAAATTTTGTAAAATTCTTAAAAATCTCTTTAAAGTTTCTAAAATTACTTTAAATTCTACTAAATATATAGTCACTTCCCTCAAAATTACTTTATAATCCCATAAAATCTCATAATTCTAATGGTAACTGATCTGTAAATATACGAATACATATACATATATAATAAATAATATATTAAAAATTCGAGTCTTAATACATTAAAAACTTATATAAAAAAACACATGAAAAGTTTACTATAAATAATCTTTTAAATTTCTCGAATAATATTCACTAACCTTAGTTATATATCTTGAAATATTTTTTTGCTTTACTAATAATTTATTTTTATTACTTAAAATATTTTATATCTTTATATAACCTTTATATTAGTAATCGTTTTGACGAAAATTAATATTTTTAATGAAGTGAATATTTGTCTGAATATTTAAATTGAAATATTTTATTTATTTAAATATGTCCCAAATTCAAGGTTTCGAATTCACTAACATCCAAATTATGTCAATCTGTAAATCCTAAATATGTAGTTAAAAGTATTAAAGTTATGATTAAAACTTTAAAAGAGGTACAGAATTTTAAAAAATCCAATTTGTATCCTAAATGATAATAAAGCATTATTTTTAGGTTGAAACTTTGAAAGCGGAACGAGATGTCATTGAAAGCGAATTTAAATCCGCTACTACAGATATGAAATCAGTATTTTTAGCAGCATTGGCCAAAGATGGAGTCATTGATGAGCCTAATTTGACTGTGGAACATATTGGCAAATGTTACGGTCCACTTCAGAAGCAAGTTCGAGAAAGTGCGGAAAGACAAGCAGAATTAATAGAAAAAATTCAAGTATGTAATTAGATTCAAAACTAGGATTAAAAGAATTTTTAGTTTTATTTTAAAATTATGCTTCCACCTTTAACAACCATTTCTTTTAAAGAGAAAATAACTGCGGTTTTTTTTTAAAATTAACACAAAATATTTAGAGGTTGCTCAAGGTCAATTTTTCTAAGCATGTTGTTTGTGATAAAATTACACGATTTGTTTCAGTTTTCTCTCGGGAGTACTCCGATTTTTCTCAGGTTTTAAAAATAATAAATAAAAAACGCTGGCAGTTTAGTTTTAAAAAAATAGTGTATTATTCATCAAGGGAGGAAAACAGACGTATTTTGTCGAGCGCGACAAACAGGAAAAATCTGGGAATTTAATTTAGGACCGGGAATTTTTTGTATTTCATTGAAAAATCGACTTTTTCTACTTTATCTTCTTTTTATTCCATTTTTACTTTATCAAATTAAAACAAAATATTTATTTAATAACCAGGAAAAGACCGAGAGAAAACCGGGAATTTCGAATTGCCTGATCACTAGACACCCTGAATTTAATTCTTTAAATTTAATTTTTTTTAAATATAAACGGTTTAAATTTAATTAAAATTTTTATTCTAATTGCAATAGATTCAACACCATGAATTCATGGGAGATAAAACTGTTGGAACTGCTCGTGAGAAAAGCCTTTCTAAACTAGCTGAAGCTTATGATGCATTCAAGGAATTGAAAAGTAATTTGAGTGAAGGTGCGAAATTTTACAACGATTTAACACAGGTAAGATATTGCGAAATTGCCATTGGTGTCAAACTGCCAATATATGTATGTATATTTAATTCTCTTTAAAATTAAGATTCACATGAATTGAATTCGTTACAGCTCTTGGTGATTTTCCAAAACAAGATATCCGACTTCTGCTTTGCACGTAGAACAGAGAAGGAGGAACTATTTAAGGACTTAACAACTAACCTGGGACAAACAGGACCTGCCGTTACACCTAATATTCCATCTCATCACGCAGGTATGTGCTTCATATTTCATTTAACCTACTCATTTTTATCGTTGAGAATGGTGATTTATCCTCGAGGTTTAAGATATTAATTGTGCAAATAAACCTTATATATTTTTTAATATTTAAAAAATCGTTAATGCTTCCTCTATCTATGAGGTCGCAAATGCATTTGCAACTTCATCATAATGAGGAAGCAAAGTGCAAAGTGCTCAACAAAAGAGAACACAAAAATATAAATTTAGTTAAATGAAAAACATCCGAGTTCGAATTCAAAGGTTGTTTATATTGTATTTATTAGGAATGCTGATGTATCCAATTTATGATTGTAGGACAGTCACAACCTCAGTCAAGCTCGGACTCCGGTTCCCAACTGCCATATCCTTTGCAGTTTCAAGGTCAAATGCCTATTCCACACAATCCCAACGCTACTCCGTATCCGGCATACATACCACCTCCAATGCCCACGACGTACAATCCATATGGGACAATGCCATATCAAATGCCAGGTATGTAGCTCCATATGATTTTGTGTAATATGTAATATATATATATATATATATATATGGGCATTTCTCTACAATTTTCCATTTTGGTGATGATGCACATTTTGGACGACAATCGATAAGAAATGCTACACTTGAAATCGATTTTCCCCAAGAAAATATACTATTTTAAGGGTTACCGTAGTATTTCAATCGATTCGAACTATTAACAGGCACACAAAAAAAAGGTCCATCCATCCTGTGAAACCACCTAAAAAACTAGAAGTGAATGTGATGATTTATGACTTTACAATATTTTTAACGCGCTGAATTTTTCAGTCTCCAAAAAACTTCGGTTATATACTAAATATACTAAAAATATATTTTCGATAGGTGTGCCGGTCATGTAGAAGTTGAAAAAAATTCTCAAAGTTGTGATGTTAAATTATTGAAATTTATCTCAAATTAGCCTTTTTCTCGTAATTTTTTTACTGTTTGGTTTTTGAAAAAAAAAAAAAAAAATGCACTGGTTTCTACTTGATCTACTCTATAAAATGGCACAAAACCGAAACATGTACCTAAAATAGATCTACAGTATGGGATTTTAGAAATATAGTATCGGAAGAGAAACTCAAGGGAAAAAATCACTTTTTCGGCTGGCACACTTATTTATTAATAGTTAGGTGTAATTTCATGTTGGAAAACTGTTCTTCTACACTTGTATAATATGTTGGTAAATCGGTAAGTGCGTAACCGAAGTCCGAATGAGTTTTCAAGGCAATAATTGAGGGCCCGGATGCAATAACGTTCCAGAAAATTATTTCGCCTAGAAACGTTGGCCCCTGGGCAGTCTTTAAAAAAGTTCTTATTATTATTTTTACTCTGGTCTGAAAAAAATCAGGGGAAAAAACTCAGAAGAGGAAAAAAAAATCGAATTGTGTTGCCTCTAGAGGAGCATATTGACACTTAATCACGTTTTCGACCTACGAATCGTGCTGCAACAATGGTACTCAACAAAAAAACCCTATTTCTCTTCCTTGATACATAATATACTATTTTATGTAATTAATTTCAATATTTCGAAATACACTCGACGTCCTCAATAGTAACATGTTCCCAAAAGTGTTGCGTTTGGCATCTGATTGGCTGCTATTCGCGCGAAGTTTAAAATTCTAAAAATTGTATTTGATATGCAATACGCTTGCGCAATTGATGTGATTCTATAAAAAAGGAATTTCTTTATTATTAAGAACGTCGAGTGTATTGACTTTATGACTTTCAATGATTTTGCGAAAGCGGAAAGAACATAAAAGATTGTAATAAGTTTCAAGACTTTCAAAAAATAGCTTCAAATTTGTAAAAAAAAAAATTTTTAAACAAAGAAATATCCTATTATAAAAAGAACATTCTTTCAGCTAACTTGATAGCGTTACCTCAATTTCTAACGTCAGCGTTACCACTGGTTACGCATTAAGTAAGCGTCATGTCGAGAAAATTTATTCTCGAATTTGCGCATATACTCGAGTCTCCCAAATGTCAAGAAATTCTTGATTCTCTATAGTCACATCAATTGCGCATGTTACCAATCAGATGCTGAACGCAGAGCGCGCGCAGTAGTTAGTTTCGATATACATTGTTCCCAATTTGTGCTCGAAATCTGATTGGTTCCTATTCGCGCGCAGTTCAAATTCAAAAAAGATTATTATTATTTTTTTTTATATAAATAATGGCATTTCGAATTATAAAAATGTGCATTCTATTGAAAAGTTGAAAAGCTTCGCAAAAGACTGAAATTCATACCGAACTTATCGTAATGTATTATAATTTATGTTGATAAAAAAAGCTTTTTACTTTCCGAGTATTAAGAATTTAATCTAAGTTTTTTTTTTTTTTTCTAAGAGCAAATGGGGAAAACTAAGACAAATCACGAATCATTTCGGTTACAAAAAGAACATGCATTTCAGCTAACTTCATAGCGTTACTCGTGTATATAAAGAAACGAGCTGAAATATAGGAACTCACTATAATGTGCTGGCAGAGTAAATGAATGAATGAATTAATTCATTCATTATTACGAAGATTTTTATTATTAATTTATTTAATTATATGACGTAAATAGAACAACAAAATATCGCTTCAAAGATATATCTGATTTGCACGCGTATATGGTTGATATATGAAGGGTGGAAGTCCAAAAATACCTAAGAGCCATTTTCCATATTTTATAAACGGACGAAAAACCGTTCGCATTTTGCCATTTTTCAATATTTTTTTTTCTGTAAAATATTATTATTAGATTATAGTGGAATACATCACGTGTTAAAATTTCTAACATTTGCGACTAAAATTACAAAATATAGAGCCTTTTAAAATTTGACCACGCATAAGTCGAGGGGGTATGGAAATCCAAAAGTTCCTATGAAGATGAACCAATAATAATAATAATAATAATAATACATGTCGTGTATTTATCGCCACTCAAACGACGTTTTCGGTTTTCGTGTTTACGATTCACCATTTCCACGTTGTTACGGCGACTAGAATAATGATTTTCCTATTATAAAAAAGACACTGCATGAAAATCTCGAATCGAACTCGAAAATGTCGAATTGAAGGCAGCCATGTTTAAAAGTGGAGGCGGCCATTTTGAATAATGAATTAAGCATTGGCATTGATTTGAAAAGAACATAGGAAGGTAAACAGTGCGCACTAGTGGAACTAATGGTATCAAAATGTTTGTAAACGAATTCAGTATTAAGATATATATACTGATTTAACGATTTTTTAGTTAAAAAGATTTGTCAATAGAATAATGTTGAGATTTCCAATATGCCGATTATATGAAAAATGCAATTTTAGGACGTGGTTTATACCGCCACATGTATTTTTATTAATCGTTTTGTAACAAAAGTATCCTTTCCGTTCACTTTTAATCTGGATTTTTACAATCTTCTTGCCCACGCGCAATTAATTTTACAAAAAATATTTGCCTATCTAATTGTTTAGTTGATGTTAGCCTAAAAAAATTGTCCTTTCCCGAAAGTGGTGACATATACCTCACTTTAACTATATAAAAGCAGTTAGCATCTTAGGCAATGGAAATGGTCCGACACTACTCAGGCAACAGACAACCGCTCGTGACAAGGAGGGATAGAAGAAGGGGGAGACGACTACTTCTGGATCGAGTTCGAAGCTACCTGCCGCGGGGAATCGTTGAATTGAGGTTTTTCGATGGAAATATCGATACAGAATAGTCCACATTTGTGACGTGGCAATTTGTCGGAGTACATGGGTGGAACTGGTCTCGCCACTCTCTCTCTCTCTCTCTCTCTCTCTCTCGTTGAAGTCGTTCGGTCGTGCGTTTTCTGGGTACCACGAAGACGAAATACAGTCGATGTCGAATTATCAATCCTACCGTTGTTGCTGCTCGCTTCGAAGGATGTTGCGAAAACCCCCGGTCGAGGTTTAAAGTGATGGGAACAATCTGGAAGTAAATCGAACAAGCCAGAATCTTGAACCCTTGAAGCCAACGGATGTTACTCAGGGAAACCAATTTCTCTGAACTGTAGTAGTGACATTGACCATTCCTTTTGCCATTTTTGAATATTTTTACATTCTCATCAGAGAATGTATTAGATTTGTGTAAAATTTCAACCGCCCATTTTTTAGTCGAATACGCGAAGCATAAAGAGACTCATATGTAGAGATGCAAAATCGATGTTAGAACATGGACGACATCGATGTTTTTGATTCGATATATCGATATTTTAGCATCGAGGTTTTTCTTCCGATACATCCACGTCAAGTATCGATGTTAAGATTCGATGTTCTATATAGAAACTTTCATACTGATAAAATATTAGGGGAGAGCAGGGCACAGAGGACCGCTTAACGTTCTTTCGGCGATATAATTATAAATAACACGTACTTTTAATTTAAATTTGCTGTACATATTGCAAAAACTATCTATTTTCGATAAACGCTTTGCTAGAATACATTATTATTTTTAATTCGAATATATAATGACAAATTTAGAAAAAAAATTTTGGACCTCTGTACCCCAGCCTGCGGGGCACAGAGGATTTTACCGATCCTCTGTGCCCTGCGTATGTAATTCATATATGAAATATAAATATTTGCTATTAACCGTATATTTTATTATTAAAAAAAGAAATAAAGAAATAAATTAAAGAACTTTTATACAATGTTTAAGAACAATTCAAACAAATCATATATTCGTCTTTCAAGTCTACTGCAGCACATGCATCATGATGCATGTGCACCATCTAAAATAAAAAATATTTAAATAAATAAAACTATTTTATCAACAGTGAGGATATAAAATTCATAGTTGCAATTTGCATAGGTCCTGTGTGCCCAAACACTACCTCGTCCTCTGTGCCCCCGCAGTCAATTCATAAACAATGCTAACACCTACATTTAATACTTTATTTTTATTTGAAGAAAACTAATTTACTTAAGGTTCTATCGACCTTAAGGAACACATTCTCCTCAGAGCACATCAATTTTAATTATCTTTATTTTTTTGAATTTTTGACAAGTTATATATCTGACAATTTTTGTTTTATAAAAAAAAGTCATAATGATAAATTGTTCGACTAATTGAATACTATGAATATCATTAAACAGAATTTGGAAATTAAAAAAAAAAATTTTTTAAACTTTAAAAATTATCCAAATTTTTTAATTTTTATCAAAAATTGCTAGCTAACGAACTTGACCTTTATTTTAGGACAATAAAAGAATATACCAAAAGCCAATCAAATCGGTCAATTCTTTCGAAAGTTATCGTGCTCACAAACTAAAATCTACAGACAGACATACAGACAGACACATTCGTAAAAACATGTTTTTCGGGTTCAGGGGGTCCAAAAACGTGGACATTTGATGAAAATGGAGGGGTCAAATTTTACACAAATCTAATACATTCTTTCTGATAAGAATGTAAAAATGAGTCAACATGTCTCAGCTAACAATATTTCTTTTGTAAGTTTAATCTTTTAAATTTTAAATTATATTTGATTGTATTTTTATAGCAATAGTTGTAAAAATTTTTCCTTTTATGGAGTTAGATATTTAAATTGTTTAAGAAAATTGTGTTTATAATTGAAATTTAAAATGTTAGGAGAGCGGCGGCGAATGCGGCGCACATAAAAGAAAATGCAGGATTAAAATTCCAATATAAAGTAAAATATTGTAATAAAATATATTTTGTTTAAGCCAATATCTTACCAATGCTTTATGCATACAGATAATTTAATTAAAGTTTATTAAAACAGTTAATTAACGTGTTTTCCAAAAAGTGCACTGCGCCAAGCTATATCCTACCTTATTTGGTTTACTTTGCGTATTAGAATTAAAATATGGCAAAAGGAATTTTGAAGGGAAATGGCTAAGGGAATAGCAAAGGGAAATAGTGAAGGGAAATGGCAAAGGAATACAATTTTTTTTTATCATTTTATTTTTCATACAATAGGCCAGTCTAGTTTGGCATTAATAGACAGCCATGTAAATTCTGTATGGCGCTAGAATAATTCTAGTCTTCCACGAATTATTTGAACGTATATTTTATGTGCTTTCTCATTTTGCCGCATACTAGTTGGACGGCTGCAATTGTACATAAAATATTTTTAATGTAAAAATCCTCATTTTCAAATCTCATTAAGGCTATGTAAGACTTATCCGATCCCTACCTTACCGACATTTTTTTGTCTGAAATTTTCAATTTGATATCTCAATAAATGTAGACGTAGAGTTGCAAACAAAAAATGTCGGTAAGGTAGGGATCGGGTAAGTCTTACATGGCTTTAATTGCACCATAAAAGCAAAATTTTTACCAACTTTATTCGCTCAATAATAAATATTTCTTCAAAAAAGTATAGGCAATCAATTTACCTCCCTCTGCATGAAATGAAGGTAAATCACCAATAAGGTGTAAAAAATTAAAGTTGCAAAAGTAAAATAAAGTAAAGTTGAAAAAAGAGGTAAATCGAGCGTAAAGTGAGTAAAACTATTGTTTCTCTTAAATTAAATAACATGTGGTCTTAAAACATTAATAAATAAATAATTGATTATCTTAATGATTAGTTTTATAATATAAATTAACTTGAGGAATTTCGGTCATATCAGACACAATATATTTTTTATATTTTGAAAAAAATGTCATATTACCTGGTTGATATATCAGCATTGTGAGGCAAAGGAAAATAGTAATAAAATTTATAGTTGACATGATGAAAATTGAATTTAAGTTAAAAAAAAAACATGATTTTCTCATAATTTATAATAAGCAAGATCGTTAATTATAATTCAAAAGTGACGCAATCAAATGCGATAAAAATAGATATAAGTTAATAAATTATAGATTTAGATTTAAAATTACTCGTATTGATAAAAACATCGATTACTTTTCTTTTGTGTAGAAACGAAAATTACAGTTTTTTACAAATATTTATTACTTTTGTAGTATAATTTCAGATTATACACTTCAAAGTATAATCTCTTCCTAACTTTTCATACATGATTGTAGATATAAAAAAATATTACAATTTTTTTTTTTTTTTTTTTCTTTTAATAATAAATCTGGCTGGTATGGCTGCCGGAAGTTACCCATTTTAAAAACTGGCGTGCATGATTCAGAAAAAACAAGTGGACCGATCGGGCTGAAATTTGGATATGTTAGTCTACACATACGTCTCTATCGCATGAACCAAAATACATGAAATCCGAAAAAAAATAAATACAACATGGCCGACTTGAAAATTTTTCACCTTTTTTTTAACCGTAAATTGTTTTAAAACAGCGTTAAATATTTATCAATAATTATGATTTTGGTTCATGCCATAACGACATATGTTTAGAATAACATATCCAAATTTCAGCCCGATCAGACAAATAGTTTTTTCTGAATCGTGCACGCCAGGTCGAAAAACGTTGTTTCGATTTTAATCTACATGTATCTTCTAAAATACTTTATTTACGAAAGAATGGTTTAGACAAAAGTTTACCAGGATCGAGAGGGCCATTTAACTGTACCATCAATTTTGACCTTGAGTTCAATTTTCAAGGTCATTTGCTTCAAACGAGCGTCAAATGCACGTTCGGCGCGTTCGAGATGCTTACGTTGTTTTGCGTTTTTCGATCTGTTCTAGATATTTATGACCAAAATAACGATTAATCCAAAAATTCTACATATATTTATTATAAGAATTTGCACTTTTTAGAAAATCAAGTTTTCAAAAATGTTCCTTGGTGCTAACCCCTTAAGAAAATCTTTAATTTTTAATCTAAATCTTTAAGGGCCGATTCCACCAACTGTGATTAAATTTTAATCCTTGATTAACGTAAGTCAATCAATACTTTGCGTACGCAAATCAAAGATTTAATCAAGGATTAAAATTTAATCACAGTTGGTGGAATCGGCCCTAATTCCGAAATTTTGGTTCTTGAAAATTTATGAGAAATAAGTATCTTTAAGTTCCCAAAAATTGAGGTATTTCTGAGTATTTTCAAATTTAATTTACGGCACAATTTTTTATCCTTCGCAAGTAACCTAGCTCAATTTTTGTTTTGAGGTATTTCAAAATGACGGTGTTGAAGACTTTTTCAAACTTTGTCCCTATTACAAAAATGGTTGATGTTATGAATTTTTGGTTTGCGGGTCAATTTTCTGCTTCAGTGAAAATTAAATAATCAGTGTACTCAGCACAATTTTTTTTTTCGAACAAACAAAATGGCGGTGCAGGCTCAATTTTATTTTGGCAATTGTGGCTCTAATTTTTATTTTTCAAAAAAAATCTTTTGCAGCACAATAGAGCACAAATTGAGCACAATTCAGCACAAAATTACACAGGCACACAAAAAAAAAAGATCTTGTTACAGAAAAGTGACCTATATACCCTTATGTTTTACGGCACGCTGAGTCCGAATCTGATGTCCGTTTACCCCCACCACGTCATAATTTAGGTCAATTGAAGGTCAAATCGCCAAAAAAAAAAATTTCTTTGAAATGACCACTATTCCTAACGTTTTTCGGGCCCCTAAATCCGAATCCGAGGTTCAGTTGACCCTATCGAATCACTATCAAGGTCAACTCAAGGTCAAACCGGTAAATATTGCAAAAAATGAGTTTTTGATTACAGATTTGGAAAGAGCGGGAAACTTAATGTCCAGATATTTTTAAATCAAGACCTCGTAGGTCAATCAGAGGTTATTTACGTTGTTATATATAAAGTTTTCTTGGTATTGAAAATTAAAGAAAATATGGTTACGTGAGACCATAATGATACGTTTTTGGGGTCTCTGAATCCGAATCCGAGGTCCAATTGACCCTATCGAATCACTATCAAGGTCAACTCAAAGTCAAACCGATAAATATTGCAAAAAATGTATTTTTGACTGCAGATTCGGAAATGACGAGACATTTTACGTCCAGATATAAAAGCGTAAAAAAATTAATTAAACAAAGAACTCTGAACTTTTTAATTTTGTGATAGGTCTATGATAGGTCACTCTTTTTTCTTTTATAACGCATTCTTTTGTCTTCAAAAGATCTGTGAAGAGGATTTATTTTTCTATTCAAAGAGTCTGGCTGTTTTGACCTTTTAAGCGACTAGCAAACATCTGCCATCATATTTACATCTCATCTTCCTTGATAGCTACGTTTCATTTCCTTAATATCGTAATCATCACTCTTCTGATTTCCCAAGAAATTCTCTGCGACCTTTTTGAAACTTGACCATGCAGCCATCTCTTTAGGATTCATTTATATGAAAAATTTTTCACCTCTAAATAAAGTTTGAATTTGAGGACCATCAAAGATACCTTCTTTCAATTTAGCATCACAGATTTCTGGAAATTTCTTTCCCAAATATTAAAAACAGTTGCCATCTTTGTCCAAGGCTTTGACAAACTGTTTGATTAGACCAAGTTTGATGTGAAGAGGCTGAAGCAAAAGCTTTGAAGGATCTAGTAACGGTCATATATTATATTTTTGGATGCGGGATGGAAATCTTCTCGCTTTTGCCAATATTTTTGTTCGTAATGTTTCTTTCTATCTCTGCTATCCCAAAGACACAAAAAACAGGGATTTTTTGTAAAACCTGCTTGTTGTCCCAAAATCAGAGTAAGATGTTTGCTGGTCGCTTAAAAGGTCAAAACAGCCAGACTCCTTGAAAAGAAAAAGAAATCCTCTTCACAGATTTTTTGAGGACCAAAGAGTGCGTTACAAAAGAAAAAAGAGTGACCTATCATAGATCTATCACAAAATTAAAAAGTTCAGAGTTCTTTGTTTAATTTATTTTTTTATGCTTTTATATATTGTCGCTCCAAGAAAGATGAAAAAAATACAAAAAGAATTTGAAAAATGAAAAAAAAAATTTAATTTGAAAACTGAAAGAAAAAATTTTTTATATATCTGGACGTAAAATTTCTCGTCCTTTCCGAATCTGACGTCAAAAATTCATTTTTTGCAATATTTACCGGTTTGACCTTGAGTTGTCCTTGATAGTGATTCGATAGTGTGAATTGGACCTCGGATTCGGATTCAGAGACCCTAAAAACGTATCATTATGAACTCACGTAACTATATTTTCTTTAATTTTCAATACCAAGTAAACTTTATATATAACAACGTAAATAACCTCTGATTGACCTATGAGATCTTGATTTAAAAAATTTGATAATATCATATCTGGACGTGAAATTTCCCGCTCTTTCAGAATCTGTAATAAAAATCCATTTTTTGCAATATTTACCTGTTTGACCTTGAGTTGACCTTGATAGTGATTCGATAGGATCAATTGGACCTCGGATTCAGATTCAGCGTGCCGTAAAACATAAGGGTATATAGGTCACCTTTCTGTAACAAGACCTTTTTTTTTTGTGTGCCTGTGTTATTTTTGAGAAAATAAAAATTGGCGGTGCCAACTTTCTTGACATCAATAAACCTCTGGCGCCTTCATTGAACTAGCAAACAGCAATGTATATAGCTATAATATTTCAACGCGAAGCGGGCTGGCAAATAAATGCTTAGGTATAATCTTCAAAACCATTTGATTGAAACTTTCGTGTGTTCTGTGTAAAATCTCTTATGATGCGCCTATTTCATAATTTTTCTTTTGACAAATCTTCATAAATCGGCTTAATAGCTTCCAGCACCTTACTTGGAAATTATTTATAATCATGATGTGACGGGTCAGACAGGCCTGTCGTAAATTAGTTTCCTCGTCATTTACAAATATGATTAGTGAAATAAATGTGTATTAGTGAAATTTCGGTAACTAATTAGTGACCGACTTTTCACTAATTCAGATTTATAAAGAATATTATATTTTATAATAGACGTATTAATGAGTAGTTGAACTTAATTAGTATTTTTTTAATTTTAAACTTTTCATAATAATTTTATTTAAAAAAAATAAATAATAAACCAATAAATAATAAGTGGAAATGTTGAATTGTTTACTAATATAAATGAAAGATTTACTTTTAACAATTTAGATTTCACTGTTTTCACAATCAATCACTGATATTTATTTGACCTTAAAAAGCATGTAACATCTGATATCTTTTGAGGTGTACTGCTGTACATTTGGACATTTTTGTCAAACAGCCCCTGTTTCGGATTCATGTAACTAATAACCTATGACATTTAGAAAATTTTCTCCAACACGTTTTCGACAGGTTTTTCTTCAGTCTTTAAGGGTGTTGGATAAACGGACTTGGAAATCCGTGAAAATAGAAATTTTTCAAAATGATTCTAAGGCCGACCCTGTGTGACCGTATTTATTTTCGAAACCCGATTTATGGGATATGTGGAGATAACTTACCATATATGTAGGGACTTGTGATTACTAGAGTCCCATAAAAATAATATTTTATTCCTGCTGAGACGAGAAAATGAATATTTCATGATGAAATATTCATTTTCAGAAACGGAGTATATGTAGACATAGCAGACGATTCCCGTAAGAGAGACACAAAGTGTCAGCCGAATGTGAGACGCATCCGTATTTCTGAATTATTTTAGGTACAACACCGACACTGAGCGAAAAATGAAGGTAATAGAGAAAGTTTGAATTGTATATTACTTCAGATTCCAACACGAAATTCGCGATTCAGTGACACAATAAAGCGAAATTTACGTTCAAGTTCGACGCAAACTGCATTATGAAAGTTTGACAGGTGTGAGATAGACGCTTGTACACAATGTGCAGACGATGTCTGCCAAAACTGCGTAGCGGCCATTTCATGCACTAAAGTAGAGAGACACGCTCTGTGGGTAATAAACCCTCTTGTCACTCTACCACGTGACTACATGAAAAATGTGCGAGAAGAAGAACATTTTCCGAAAAACGTGTGAATACAGCTTTACGCCGAAGTTTACTGCCGACATGGGACTGTACCTTGAAAAAAATGATAATTACCCACAGAGCGTGTCTCTCTACTTTAGT
>UCOK01018674.1:0-13842 GCA_900474325.1 Synergus umbraculus | reverse complement strand
TATATATATATATATATAATATATAATTAGTAAAGTGAAATTTTCGTGCAGATCGAGTATAGTTTCACTTATAAAAATCGGCAAGTCTTAGTTTATATATTATATAAACCCAAACAAGCGTAACCCATTAAAAAATCGTTATTTCACTTGACGACTTTACAATCATTGAAAATTGTTATTAGATGCTTTTATCTGAGTTTTTTAAAAATTGCATGGTTAAATTCCATTATAAAGATAGTGCTATAAGAAAAAAACTTTCGCACGAATTGTTATCTGGGAAGTTTCGTGAATTTGCAAAGATTCACACTTTTCATCTTTTGTATCGAACCCTTTTGTCTTCAAAAGGATGTCTCTTCCTCTTTTGCGTTTTTAGTTCGTTGTACCTCTTAAGCATCCAAAAAAAATCTGCCATCATGTTTACATCTCACTTTCCTTGATACAGAAATTCCATTTCTTTAATATCTTGATGAAACCGTTCACCCTGTTCTTCAATGTAGTCTCCGAGATTTTCTGGAAAATGATCAAGATGAAAATGTAGAAAATACAATTTCAAATACATCAAACAACCCAACTTCTTGATGTTTTCCAACAAATCTTCAACCAAAGTTTCATAATCTTCACTCTTCTGATTTCCCAAGAAATTTTCTGAGACTTTTTGGAAACTTGACCATGCATCCATCTTTTCAGGCTTCATTTTTGTGACAAATTTTTCGTCCCTGAACAAAATGCGAATTTGAGGATCATCTAAAATACCTTCTTTTAGTTTGGCATCACTTATGCCCGAAAACTTCTCCCCTAAGCATCACAAACATTTACCATCCTTGCCCAGAGCTTTGACAAACTGCTTCATAAGAAACATGAAGTTTTTGTAAAGCCTGACTGTTGTCCCAGAATCAGAGTTGAAACTTTATGATCGCCGCAAATTTTCCATTGGTATTCTGTGCACACTCATCTTTCGAACGAGGGCCACTCTCCGGGGTAGACGGTCTAACATCGAACCGAAGTAAAATGCGACGAGCGACGGTGCGACGATGCGACGGCACTTCAGTGTAGGCTTTCAAGGGTCGCACGGGAGGGATGCAGAATCAACCAAGCGTGAAAACGGCCCTCGATGGGACGGCCCTCGTTCGAAAGATGAGTGTAATTAATTTTCTCCAATACTATTGCCAAATTCTCATACGTTTCCTTCAACTTTGTTGAATGAGCTATCGGAATAGGTGCAAAAGAGTTTCCATTGTGCAGAAGAACAGATTTCAGGCTCAGTTTATAAGCGTCGATAAATAGTTTCGACTCTTCATTCTTATAAATTTTAGGTTTCAATTCATTCATCAACCCTCCAGAGTTGGGCAAAATCAAATTTGATTAACGCTAGGAGAATAAAAACAAAAGAGAAACATTTAATCGTGATTAACGAATAACTTCTATTCGAATGACAGTTCATTCGATTTTGTTTATTTACTTCTTATTCCTTATTCATTATTTGTTATTCAAAAATTTGATACTAATAACGAATATACAAAATAACTATGCATGTTTTTTTTCAGTAAGGTTGATGCACCAGTATCGTTATAACTTGAACATATGATAAGAAAATGTCTTCAAAAAGACATTTAATGACAAAAACCCATTGAATTTAAACAATTTAAAAAATAAAAAGCAATTAGAATTCATTAAAACTTATGTAAAAAGTTATAAAAAGAGCTTCACGACTATTGGGACTAAGGTCACGATTATTAGTACATTTACCTTACTAAATATTTAGCAAGTGATTTTGGCAATGTAAAAAAAAAAGAATATCTCTAAAATATACACAGATAATAGATAATACATAGTACACATAATACGTCACACGATTTTTAGCTATTGATCCCCCGTCATTTTTTATAATATGTTTAACAGTTTAAAGTTTAATTTCATTTAAAAAATTAATAAATTAGAATAGAAAAATACAATAAATAACTTTTTTTATTTTAGATCTAACAGATCAAAATTAGTGTAACACTAGTGCCACTGACGGCCGCTACGCGGCCGTCGTGGTTCTATTTACTTTTCTATTTTCTTTTCTATACATTCAGTGTCAATGCTTTATTTCTTAATTTGATACTTTTCGATATTCGACTTCGTTCAATTCGAGATTTTTATGCCATGACTTTTCTTATATAGGATACATAAGTTGTAAAAATTTAAAGAATATATGTAAACTTACATTTTTCAATCGTTTAACATTTTATTAATATATTTTCAAATAATTTATAATTTGTTTGCAGTTTATTCTCCTTTGACAGAGTTATATTTTAGAACAACCCTTTCTTCAACCATTTCGTCAGAAAGGCGATTGCTCTTCGGAACGTTAGTCATTGTCGCAAAAAAAAGAGACGTTCAACGGGAGCTGAGGATGGAAGGCACGTGTTATATTTGATGAAGACTTTTTTAATCGATGGATAAGCTTCCAATAGACTCAAATCTTGTCGTGGTTCGCCAAAATATTTGAGGACTTCAATTTTCGCTTGATTCCCTGTAGGTATGAAATCATTTTCACTCGTTCCGAAGTCATAGTAATTACTTTTATCACTTTGGTTCTGAGTGTGTGCCGCGGGTTGGATCCTTTGTACTGCCTCTACAGCATCTAACAAGAGGTTTTGAAGTCGACATGATGTTGAAGTTCTACGCACAGAAACCAGCGATTTTTAAACTTGTGATGCGAGAGAGCAGCGATTATGGCGTAATCTGCTTGAAAGATTGAGAATTCAAAAAACTGCTTGAACCTCTTCTTCGCACTGTTCAAAAGAGATCGTAACAAAGGTTTACAGTATATGAAGTTTTCGTTTTGCAAACTCTGAAGCTCTCGACGTAAAATTAGTAAGGTGGGCAGGAAATATCCGTAGTGGAATTAATTTTCTCCTTGCATTTTATCTAAAGCTATAGCTACGGGACCAGTACACTTCTACACTTCTGCGGCTAGATACTCAGCTCAATCTTTGGGTAATCTTAAATCTCTTAAGAGATCATTTGAATCCTTTTGATAGTTTTGATTGAAAGTTTCTAGGGTTTTATGCTTGATATTACCTAGTAAATATTCATCTTCTTCGCTGTCATGTGAGCTTACACTAATTTCCGTCTTCTCCAGCGTTACTGACCAGTCCATTTCCACAGGTTCTTGGACTACAGTTTCCATTTCGGAAGTATTCGGTCTTTTAACTGAAGATACGCTAATATACAAGGAAGGTAATGCATGGCTAATTCAATATATGCCTGAATAGAAGTTTCACGAATTATGCAAATATTACTTGTGATCGGCGTGACCTTGGAGCAATTCCTAGAATGGATTCAGATTCAACGACCCTCAAAACCATAGAAATACTAGTCATCGCCTCTCAAAAGACTTGATTGACCTCAATTTGACATTCAAATGTCCTTGAACCTGACATGCTACGGTCAAATGGACCTCGAATTTGAATTCAGCGACCCTTATAACGTATGAAAATAGTAGTCTAGTTCCACGAAAACACACTTTTTTTCTTTTTGCAGTCGCCATACGAACTCTCAGATTACTAACATAAATTAACCTTGAAATGACCTTTAGGATTCACATTAGAAAAATAGTCGATATCATATCTGAACGTAAAATTTTCCGTTCTTTCAGAATCTGCAGTCAAAAATGAACTTTTTTCACATTTTACAAATTTGACCTTGAATTGACCTTGATGTAGACATGATGGAATCAAGTGGATTCCAGATTCGGATTCAGTGGCCCCAAAAATCATAGAAATGGTAATCACCTTTTTTCAATCGATTTTTTTGCCAATTTGACCATCAATTGCCCTTAGATTTGACGTACTGGTGCCAAACGGACCCCGGCACAGTGGGTAAAAATCGGAAAGTTCCCTTCATAATCGCCTACAGGTCGTATTTCTTAACCGATTTGAATATTTTTTTTTTAAATGTTCAGCGTTCAATTTTGAAGAGAATTGAGGATTTCGATTGTTTAATTTTTTCCACAGAACAACAATATATAAACAAATATAGTGACAAAATTGGCCATTTCAACTTTCGGAATTTTTATCTCAATGCCCCTGCATTCATTGAACAGAATTAAATCAAAAAATATTTAACTTAATTATTATAAATAATTTTTATAAACAAATTCCTATGAGTGTTTTTTTTTCATGGAAAAAATTTTTTTCTTGACGCTAATTGCAAATATATTTCATAAGAGACATATTTTGTAACAAAAAATTAGTATTAGTTAATAATTATCATTTTTATAAACATTTTTATAAACAAATTCTTTATAATTGAGATTTTCTCACATTTAAATTAATTTTTCTGACCGAAAGTGATTCACAATCCTCTTTAGAGCCATTTATATACTTAAATCTTTATAAATAAACAATATAAAATTTTAATAACAATTTAATTAAACAATTCCCCCAATCGGCAATTTCATTGTGGAAAAAAATGGGATTTTCTTCAATTATTATAATATATAATATTAGTTGCGATAACTAACTAACGAAATTAAGTAATAAATAATTTACAAGATTGTTATAAACAATAAAAAAAACTAAAATTGATCATTTTCACTTGTAAAAAGGACGGTTTTCCACTGAAATTATTCGGCAATAAGCTAACAGTGATGGCAAAATTGAATGTGGAGCACTAGATAATAACTTGCGTAATTGTTATTAACAATTTTTATAACAATCGGTGAAATCTGCAATTTTTTTTTTCTCTTCAATTGTATTAAATCAAATAAATATTCGATATTTATAATAATAATGGGATTATTATAAGAAACTTAGTATAAATCAATTACGAGTCAGAACATGAATCATTCTTGGATTCGAATTGTTCTATTAGTTCATCTAGTTCTTGATCAAGTTCAATTTCCACTTTTTCCCATTCAGGCTCAGATCTTTTCATTGCATCCTTAAAGCCTGAATGGGAAAAAGTGGAAATTGAACTTGATCAAGAACTAGATGAACTAATAGAACAATTCGAATCCAAGAATGATTCAAGTTTCAGCGCGTCAAAATACATAAGAATATATAGGTCTCGTTCTTGATACAGATCACTTATGGGGCATTATTCCTCAAGTGTACCACCCTTAGAATTCGACTTTGTCTGATCAAACTCAAACTTAGGTAAAGTATAGTCCTACTATGTAGAACTTTAGAGGATAAAGATTTTTTCGATTGGATAAAAATTTACCGAGATAGGGGAGGGGGAATTTTTTTAATTTTTTCGATTTTGTGCGGCTTTGTGCTATTCCGAAGGTATTAAGCTCCTTTCGTATGGAATATACAAAATTTTGTCCCACATGTTTTTGATAGCTTTTTTCCTGGTCTATCGAATGCTTATAACCATTTTTAAAAAAATTGAAAATTTGACCGATTTTTTTGAAAATAAAAATATTTTTGACTATTGCAGAAAAAAGGCATGTTTTTTTTTGGTCTCAAAATAAAGCTTAAGTCTTTATCTTTTGATGCTGTAAATTTCATCTTGCCGTTTTTTATTGTTTTCGAGAAATTAAATAAAGAGTAAAGCGCCGCGCCTATGACGCTCGAGACTACTGGGCTTCTCGCTCGGCGGAACATCTTCAGACTCATTTATCGTAACAAAACTGCTCTCTGCATTGTACAGAGTTGAGACTGTTATTAAAGTTTTCTAAAGCCTGCATTACAGCCATTGTAGGGACGTAATATTACGGAAATAAATTTCTATCTAATAAATATATTGTAATACGTGGAAATAGTATCGTGTACGTCATTATTGCGTTAGGTGTAGGGTTCGATTTTATTTATAAGCTATTTTAAACATATCCTTCTTTCCTTTCTTTTTTCTGATAGCTTGCAACTTCTTAACTTTCTCATTTACTTAAAAATAAATTACTTTTTTAGTCTTTTCGATATTTTCGTTTCGGCATTTACTTTTCGGTACACTGCTCTCTCCATTATACAGGTTTGAGACTGTCATTAAAGTTTTCTAATGCCTACTTTACACTCATTGTAGGAACGTAATATTAAGGAAAAAGACTATTGCCACGTCAGGCACGCACCCAGGGGGGGTACCCGAGGGGGCCTGCACCCCCCGAAATTTCAGAAAGTTATGTTATGTGCTATATGTATAAACAATTATCGATATTCGATGATATTACTTTTGAATCTGCGCCCCCCCCCCCACCTCGAAACAAAATCCTGGGTACGGGCCTGTTCCACGTATTACAATATAGTATATTTAATATATAGAAATTGATTTACTTAATATTATGTCCCTACAATGACTGTAATGCAGGCATTAAAATACTTTAATCACAGTCTCAGCCCTGTACAATGCAGAGAGCAGTTTAATAAGGGCAGTCTACGACTCGCCAACGGATACCTGAGAATAGAATCCAAGTGGACCCCCTGTGGTGGTGGCCGGCAGTTCCCCACCATCAGCGCATTTTACTCCTCCGCAACTGTCTCACTATTACTGCTATCACTACTTACAATTAGAACAATTTTTTATTCATACTTCTGAAGGTGTCAAAAACAGCAGGAAATGTAAAATTCTGGACTGTATGACACAGCGTGCAGAGAAGACCCGTAAAGTGATCGTAAAATTTCCCTTTTGTGGAAATATTACCGATTCTCCAAAACTAGGAACTGCGTATATGAAGAATCACTAATAATAATTAAACCGCGAACACTATCAATTCTTCACAGAAAGGTACTGCGTACATGAAGAATTTACAGGTTATGTTACAAACACGAATATTACCGCAAAGTTTAAATTACGAACATTATCAATTCCCCACAGCTAGGTACTGCGTGCATGAGGAAATGATAATACAAAATAACCCTAAAAAATAATCAATGCAGAAGAAAAAGAAACAAGTAAACGTGAGAAATTAGAAGATCAGCAGCTTGGTACTGCGTGCACTGGCTTCCAAAAAAAAAAACCCCTCACCAGGTAGGGTGACAAAATATAAATCGTAGGAAAAACCCCAGCTTGGAACAGCGTGCAGGATTTTTCTGCTATACTACCGTAAGTGAAGACTTGAAGAAGACTGTAGAGCGTGGACAGTAGTCTTGGATAGTGATAGGTGAACTATGCGAACTAGATCGTCGATGATCTCTTCTTTATATATACTATATTTATTTTTTAGCGACTGCTCTATTATGTGTTGGCGCTGCATGGTCAACCAGCTGATTTATTTTTCCTTTCCTTCCCGAATTCAAAAGTTGTATCTACACTCCTATGTAATGTGACGTAGCAGAATTCTGTAACGTCAAAAGATATAGTTAACAGCCGGCACCGGAGACATTTATTATTTTGAATCGCGCTCGGTAATACGACTGTTGGAAAGGGAGTCCCGCTGCGTGAATCCAGAGCACTCTCGAAACTAAATATTATGATTTCTAACTCCTTTGTATTGAGCTTATGTTTTGACATGTAAACCTCGAGCCATTCGAAACCATGGGAGGATGCCAAAATCTTAATGAAGGACCTGGATCTTATAGAAGGAAGGACGTTTTACTGGAATTTACATTGAAGGAAGGAAGGACGTAGCCAATTTGAATCCTGTCAGTACTTCCGCCAAACGCTAGAGTCCGACACCTCTCGGGCAACGAATCTGCCGCCTCAGGGACAATTATGATGTGCGGAGCCCCGTGCATCTAACAGATTCTCTATTTTTACGTCCGGGGACTGAAAGGATGAGATTTTAGTCACAATGCGTCTCGAGCATCACGAGCGAACTCTCGAGAACACTTTGGTGAATGCTCAGTCATTCAAAGAACTCATATCAAACATTTCTAAGTGCAAGTGTTGGGTGCAAAGTCGACTAGCTACATTGCTGACTGGTGATAAGACGATATTCAACTACGTCACTAGTCACATGACATCGATAGCTAACGCGATTGGTTGGAATCAACCGAAATTCCATGATGGTAGCTTGCTGATTTCCGTCCACCTGTCAACGAACTTCCGCCTTCATGTTCTTTTCTTCACTCTCTTTCCAAAAGTCTTAGAGGCTAGAAGCCACAAATTTTTTATATAAAGTTTAACTGAAGCCAAGTGGCCATATTCTACAAGAAATTAAATTTAAATTGGTTCGTCGTCGATTATGGCAGAGGTATAGTGAAGTTTGTGTTCTGGCAAGTGGTATAAAGTGGGGATTTTGATGATTTGTGGACCGTTTGTAGACCACTTTATCCCGCTTCGCCATTTTTCTTTCCTCGATTTCATTTGAATTATATTTATTTGATCTCGGGAGTGCTCGCATTTAATATCATTTCATCTGTCTTGTTTTCTAGATATTCAGCCATTTGACTTAATTTATCGGTTCTGTATTGAATTTAATATCATTTTAGCGATATTCGCTAAGGTTGTAACGTTACGTAACGTGCCTACCGGATAGTCGCCTATCATTTGATAATTTACTTTTGATCCAATTTTCTATTTAAATTCTTTGAGTGAACAATGTATTAATGCAAACTAGATTTTTGTCACATGTATTATGAACTAATTTATCTCGAGTTCCGATTATTTAATTATCGACTTGCATATTATCAACTTAATTATCAGATCCCCGGTTATGTAACCTTTTTCACTTTGATTCTCGAATATTTCTTTTGCTAAATGTATTTAATTGTTTCTCATGAGAAATTGTTGTCTCCAATTATTCCGTTGTGCCCTTCGTACCTATGACCTTGAGACTAAGCTAGCTATTCTATTTATAGGATTTTCAGGATAAATTGGAATAGATGGGATTCGTCGTTGTCTGTGTTGAAACACATCCAACTGGCGCCTTATAAATTCGAATCCCAGTTTGATTTAATGAACAGATTTGATGTTTTGCTGTCTTTCCGCATTTAATTAGATCGTGAGACGTAGTTTCGCGTTTACGAGACAGAACGCGTTACAGTAAAAATGTCAGTCCAACCTTGCTTTTTGCTTTCATTAGAATGTCTATTAAAAAAAATCTAACGAACTAAAGAACTAAAAGAGCGAACTAAATTGAGTGCTCCCAATGACGACCGACTATGCCCAAGACTAGTGGAATGCAGAACTGCTTGACTGCGTTAACACCGATGAGAGAAAAAAGGTTTGAACCGCTACACCGTGTAGAGCTTCTGGCTCTGTGATCCGTCGCTGGACGACTGACTGGCCAAACGCCCGTCTTTTAATCCCGTAACAGTGCTCGCAGATTTGACACGAGACGAACTTGACACAATGAAAGGTCTATGTCCGTGTGAAATAAGTAGGAGACCGTAATGATTGCGCGCGCAGCTAATTCTCCTCTTCTGAGTTTGAAAACCCGAAGATGTACGATTGCCTTCGGAGGACTTCGAGCGGTCTATGCTATTTATATCTCCTAGATTCACATATGAAGGAAAATTGAAGAAATTTCGATTTTAATATTTCGATGCGTTTTGATGTTGAGGTTAGGTTTTTCAGGTGGAGAATATTAATATTAATACTATTATATATATTTTTAATGTTAATATTAGGATTATATTGTAATAGAATAAATTAAAATATTCATTTCTTTCTATTTGGATGTGCAAATTGAATGAAATTCAAGAAATTGGTTATTTTAATGATTTGAATATTTCGCGCGATTCTTATATACGTAGATTTTGAGGTTCTGTTTTTCAGGAGTAAAATATTTTAAATGTGATATTAATATAAATAATAAATACTATTATATATAATTAGTGTTCATTTTATAATGGTATTCTATTCTGATTCAATTTGTACCATTGATTCGCACTTTTAATTATTTGAATGTTCCGCGCGATTCTTATATATCTATTATAATATGCAAATGAGTAAATTATATAATTAAGGGCGTTGGATAATGGGGACTTAGAAAATTTTTTGAGTGCCCCCAATAATAAAGACGGCCCTGCCCCCGTATTTAATTTAAAGAGTAGATTTCGGGATAAATAAAAGAAACTCACCAAATATTTCGGGTCTGACGAAATCCTAGAGTGCATCTTATAAAAAATGCATCGCGTTTTTCTTGAGAAAATGAATATTTTGACTACAAATATTCATTTTCTGAAACGGAGAAATGCACACCGAGCAGACAAATCGCGGGAAGAGATGACGATTTTCAAAGTCAACCATCGAAATTCATCGTTTTAGTTCCGAAAATACCCGTTTGCACTGTTTGAACGTAAGTGATGCACTCAAAGATGGTTGGCCTCCATCTTTGTGATATTTCTGACATGTCAAGTGATATCAAAAAAGTTCTTGACGCGACAAATTTTTATTTCGCAAAGTTCCGCAAAGTCTCTTTCAGATTTTGAAAGTTTATATTGTGGAGGGACCGCGTATAGAAGGTTTTTTTCATCTAGTGAAGGTGTTGTGTCTATAAAATAGTGAAAAGTGGAGTGACTTTGAAAATCGTCATCTCTTCCCGCGATTTGTCTGCTCGGTGTGCATTTCTCCGTTTCAGAAAATGAATATTTGTAGTCAAAATATTCATTTTCTCAAGAAAAACGCGATGCATTTTTTATAAGATGCACTCTAGAATTTCGTCAGACCCGAAATATTTGGTGAGTTTCTTTTATTTATCCCGAAATCTACTCTTTAAATTAAATACGGGGGCAGGGCCGTCTTTATTATTGGGGGCACTCAAAAAATTTTCTAAGTCCCCATTATCCAACGCCCTTAACTGTATGATAATACAATTATGTATAATATTAGATTAATATTAATTAACTTTAAATGATTTTGTGCTGGAGTTTTAAATGTTTAAACGTTAAAATTATATATATTTCTAAACCGAAAAAATTAAAACAGCCTCCTCCAGACTTTTAATAATATAAAATGTATTTATTATTAGAATCATTTAGAATTAAATAATTACATACTGTAAGTGATAACATGTATCATATTTTGAATTAATACTGTTTAGAATTGAGTTAAATTACTTCTTTTTCAGGATTACCTATTTTGGTGGGACTTCGATTTTCAATATTTAAAAATTTCTAGCAATTATAGGAAGATTTAAGTCTGGTTAAATCTTGAAATCCCCGAAAATTACTTAAAATCCTTTTAAATCACTTGACATTTATATAAATCTCTAAAATATATTCTTGATAACTCTTTCCAATTCTTTACAAAAATCCCTTGAAGTATTGTTAAAACTCTTAAAAATGCTTAGATTGAATTTAACTTTTTAAAATCCCTTGAAGTTCCTTAAAATCAAATGAAATATTTTTCTTTTTTATATTATATATAATTATGCAGGACTTGTGGATTAAGAAGTGTGAGTGGGACAAGCCGCTGGCTCTGCTTATCCCAGCACAACTCATTTCAAATTCACGGATTCTCAGATGCGTCTTCGCGAGCTTACGCCGCCGCGGTCTACATACGAATTGATAACGGTTGCGATCAATTCTGCGTGGTACTATTAAGTGCTAAAACAAAGGTGTCATCCGCCAAAATCGTGAGTATCCCTAACCTCGAGCTCCTGGGTGCGACACTACTTGTAAAACTAGTCCGTCAACTACAAAAGTTGGAATTTCTGAAAAACGCGCCGGTTCGGTTGTGGTCGGACAGTCAAATTGTGCTCATGTGGCTCAAAAAACATCCATGTCATTGGAAGACATTTGTCGCGAATCGCGTGTCATTAATTCAAACCGAGTTGCCCTCAGCGACATGGGCCCATGTCCCAACGAAACAGAATCCAGCTGACTTAGCTACTCGCGGTGCTCTTCCTACCGAACTTAAATCTTCGGATTTGTGGTGGCACGGACCTGCGTGGCTCGCTTCTCACCCTCAACACTGGCCTCAGCCGTCAAAAACCGTGCAAACTCTGCACACACAGTCTACAGTAAACGAGAACGAGCCATCGATCCTGTCACAATACTCGACTCTTACTCATCTTGTACGTGTAACCGCTTGGTGCTTACGTCCGTTACTCCAGCTAGCTCGTCGTAATGCAGGTCAGAAACCATACCCGAAAAGACTTACAGTCGCCGATCTCGACCACGCACGTAAGGTGCTCGTGAAAGTAGCTCAATCGCACGCGCTCAGGGAAGAGATTAACTTGTTACAAGCGGGACGAAATCTGCCGAAACACAATCCTTTGTGCAAACTACAACCGTTCCTCGATAAGGACGGCATTCTACGAATCGGTGGCCGCTTATCTAATGCCAATTTACCAGATCAAGTTCAATACCCACCCATTTTGCCTTGCGTTTCTTTACTCAGTCGTATTTTCGTCTTGGATGCTTACCGACGAGCCTTGCATGGTGGACCGACCCTCACAACTAGCATATTGTTACGATTCGTGTGGATTATAGGAATGCGACCGCTCGTTAAATCGATAATACATAAATGTATCGTTTGTCAAAAACACAAACCTCGCTTGGCCCATCAACTCATGGGCAATTTTCCAGCAGCACGTGTGAATCCAGCTCGTCCCTTCACGACGACAGGGTTGGACTACGCTGGACCCTTTCAAGTACGCACTTCAAAAGGTCGTGGACATCATGCCTACAAAGGCTACATCGCCCTTTTCGTTTGCTTTGCCACCAAAGCTATACACCTGGAACTGGTCAGCGACTTGACAACAGCAACGTTCATCGCAGCATTCCGGAGATTTGTGAGCAGAAGAGGTCTTTGCAAAAATCTCGTCAGCGATAATGCTACTACTTATCGAGGAGCCGACGCTGAACTCCGTGGGATGTTCAAAGCAGCATCTAACTTCTATAAGGACGTGGCTACCGTACTGGCTGACAATGGGACCTCGTGGACCTTCATACCTCCAACTACACCACACTACGGAGGCCTGTGGGAAGCAGGAGTCAAGTCCACCAAGAATCTACTAAAAAAGACCATCGGAGAGCATACACTCACCTTTGAAGAGCTCTCTACGGTCTTGGCAGAGATAGAAGCCTGTCTCAACTCCCGACCACTCTGTCCCCTGACATCAGATCCTGAGGAACTGCAGGCTTTGACACCGTCCCACTTTCTCATCGGCCCAGCAACTGGAGTCATCCCGGATGAAGAGACACCCTCCGTTCCAGAAAATCGTCTCAACCGCTTCCAGTTGATGCAACGTATTCGTGATCAGTTCTGGAAACGTTGGTCAAACGAATACGTGCTGCAGCTACAAGAGAGAGGAAAGTGGCGAGCATCGACCGACAACTTCACTGTCGGTCAACTGGTGCTACTAAAGGACGACCGGTACCCAGCATCCAAGTGGCCTTTGGGACTGGTCCTTGAAACCCACCCTGGCAAGGACGGCCTGGTTAGAGTGGTTACAGTCAAAACCGCAACCAACACGTTTCGCCGACACATCGCCTGCCTAGCACCCCTAAATGTGGACCAACCGGAAGAGCAAGAAGACACAGCCAAGCGAGGGGAGTGATTGTATAATATAGTAAGTTGATATTCGTCCAGTGGACGAAGGCGGGCGGAATGTTTGCGAGAATTGTAGAGAGAGTGTGAGAAAAACATAGAAGGAGGAGATTAGAGAGTGCAAGAACTATTTATTAGGGTATGGCGACCTTCCTTTAAGCCGTCAAATCCTCTAAATGACTTAATTAGGGTTTGGGTTGTAGTTTTGGGTCGTACCAGCACCTGTGGGAATCCCCAGACGGAGGGTCTGATGCGGACGCCGGTGGCCATGGACCCAAATGGTGGGAGTAATTTTCTGGGATGCTTTCGGGGCACTTGCACTGTTAAGTGCTCTGGGTCAACTCACTTCCTTACGGGAAATCATACAGTTCACTCTCTCTCTACTCTCTCTCCAGTAGCCTTTAGTGCGCTCTTACTGTACAGTGTGTGTGTGTAGTACAGTGTGTGTGAGTACTTTTTAACTAAGCCACCCAGGAC
>UCOK01018673.1:0-25247 GCA_900474325.1 Synergus umbraculus | reverse complement strand
ATATATAATATATATTATATTCATTTTTCTATCACTGGAATTCTTATTGTTACTTCAAATCTTAAAATTTCGCTTCAAAGAATCAACTAAGACACGAATCATCTCTCACAGGAATTATTTGTCGCAAAAACTTCTGAGAATAAGCGCGATCCGAGTGCCGACAGTCTTGTTGAATTCTACATCAGGGCCGTCGAAAAATTCCTTAATAATTTTGTATTTTAAGACATTAATCGCGTATAATACATATTTTTCATAATTTTTCCATGTTTTTATTTTTTATATGCATTTTCTTAAATTAAAATAAGTTTTCTGTATTAGCATATAGACGACTTAAATTTTCTAGAGTTAATCATGTGATCACCCTTCAAAATCCACTGAAAAATTCAAAATGTTTTCATTATTATACAAAAAAGCATCTCAATTTTGAAAATTCGCGTTTTATGCATGTTTTTCTTGAATTCGCGATGGTTTCTCTAAAAACTGACATAATCACGCTTTTCTTTTTATAGATTATAATGGAGTTGAAAATATTGAAAATTACAAAAACTATCGCGTTTTTACCAAAAATCTACAGAAATTTATCCATGTTTTCATTAAATTCGTGATGGTTTTTGCAAAAAACGAGATAAAAGCCTTTTCTTTTCATACATTATAATGCAGTTTCTTCTTTCTCGAAATCAACAAAAAAACTGAAAAAATATTGAAAATTACAAAAACCATCACGTTTTTACCCAAAATTGACAGTAAATGCATGTTTTTCTTATAAATTCGTGATGGTTTCTCTAAAAATTGACATAAAGCGTTTTTCTTTCTATGAATTGTAAGGCAGTTCCCTCTTTTTCGAAATCCATAAGAAAACTGAAGGAATATTTAAAAATATATAATCCATAAAAAAATTGCAAAAATGTTGAAAATTACAAAAACCATCGCATTTTTACCAAAAACTTTAGATCAAATTCCTTAAATGTCATAAAATCCCCAATTAAATCTCGTAAAATCTGTTGAAATCACTTAAAAATTTCTAAAATTACTTAAAATTCCATAAATATCTGAAAATCCCCTTAAATTTCTTTAGATTCTGTAAAACCGCAATAACTGAATAATAATATTAATATTTCTGAAATTCACCATAAATTTCATAAAATTACTTGAAATACCATGAAATCCTTTAATTTTTACTAAAATTATAATAAATTTCGTAAGATTCCTATTGATCTCTGTATTTAAAAAATTTAACAACGGTTTGTAACATTCTTTAAGTAATTTTAGAAAATTTATTGGAATTTTCAGAAATTTTAAAGGATTTCATGAGATTGTATGAAATTTTAAATAATTTTAAGAAATTTGATGATATTTTGTGGGATCTAAAGTAATGTTAAGGATTTTTAACTGATTTAAGGAATTTTACGAAATTTCATTGCATTTTCAGGAATTGTAAGAGATTTAAGGAGATTTTGATTGATTTTAGGAATTTAAAGGAATTTTTAAAATTATTGAAAAGGGTTTTCCAAGGATTTCAAGAGATTTCAACAGATTTAATCGAATTTGAAGAAATTTGGAGAAATTGTAAGACATTGCAAGATGTTTCAAGAGATTTTAAAATATTTTAAACGATTTTAAAAATTCGAAAGAATTTTACGTAATTGTAAGGAATTTCATTTTATTTCTTCCATCTAAGAATCAATTTCTTGAAATTTCTCAAAATCACTTAAAATGCTTTGAAATCTCTTGAAAATCCTTAAACTCTATTGAATTCCTTACAAATCCATTGAAATTCCATAAAATCACTTGAAATTTGTTCAAATCATTTTAATTTTTTTTAACTAACTTCAAATCGCTTGAAATTCTTTAAAATCATTAAAAATATCTTGAAATCTTAGAAAATCTGTTAAAAATCCCAAAATCTTTTGGGATTCTTTACAAATTTCTTAAAATCACTTAAAATGTCTTGAAATATCTTGAAAATCCTTAAACTCTATTGAATTCTTTAGAAATCCATTGAAATACCTTAGAATCATTTAAAATTTTAGAAAATCTCTTAGAAATTCCTAAAATTCCTTAAAATTCCAAAAATAACTGAAAATCCCTTTAAATTTCTTTAGATTCTATAGAAACCGACATAACTGGTAAAATTCTTTAATATTTCTGAAATTCACAATAAATTTCATAAAATCCATCTAAGAATCAATTCCTTGAAATTTCTCAAAATCACTTAAAATGCCTTAGAATCACTTGAAATCACTTGAAATCTGTTGAATTCTGTTTTTACCAAAAATCTACAGAAATTTATCCATGTTTTCATTAAATTCGTGATGGTTTTTGCAAAAAGCGAGATAAAAGCCTTTTCTTTTAATACATTATAATGCAGTTTCTTCTTTCTCGAAATCAACAAAAAAATTGAAAAAATATTGAAAATTACAAAAACCATCACGTTTTTACCCAAAATTGACAGTAAATGCATGTTTTTCTTATAAATTCGTGATGGTTTTTGCAAAAAACGAGATAAAAGATTTTTCTTTTTATGGATTATAATACAGTTCCCTCTTTTTTAAAATCCATCAGAAAAATAAAAAAAATGTTAAAAATTACGGAAACCATTGTGTTTTTGCCAAAAAAATTTGCATAAAATTATGCATGTTTCTCTTCAATTTGTAATGATTTTCATAAAAAACGCGATAAAACACTTTTTCTTTTTATGGACATTAATGTAGTTCCCACTTTTTCACAATTCATAACAAAACTAAAAATATATTGAAAATTACAAAAACCATACGGTTTTTTACTTAAGATCTGTAGAAATTTATGCATGTTTTCATTAAATTCGTGATGGTTTTTGCAAAAAGCGAGATAAAAGCCTTTTCTTTTAATACATTATAATGCAGTTTCTTCTTTCTCGAAATCAACAAAAAAACTGAAAAAATATTGAAAATTGTAAAAACCATCACGTTTTTACCCAAAATTGACAGTAAATGCATGTTTTTCTTATAAATTCGTGATGGTTTTTGCAAAAAACGAGATAAAAGATGTTTCTTTTTATGGATTATAATACAGTTCCCTCTTTTTTGAAATCCATTAGCAAAATAATAAAATGTTGAAAATTACACAAACCATTGAATTTTTATCAAAAATCAGCATAAATTTATGCATGTTTTCATTAAATTCGTGATGGTTTTTACAAAAAACAAGATAAAAATCTTTTCATTTTATGGATTTTAATATAGTTGCCTCTTTTTTAAAATCCATCAGAAAAATAAAAAAAATGTTGAAAATTACGGAAACCATTGTGTTTTTACCAAAAAAATTTGCATAAAATGATGCATGTTTCTTTTATGGACATTAATGTAGTTCCCACTTTTTCACAATTCATAACAAAACTGAAAATATATTGAAAATTACAAAAACCATCGGGTTTTTACTTAAGATCTGTAGAAATTTATGCATGTTTTCATTAAATTCGTGATGGTTTTTGCAAAAAACGAGATAAAAGACTTTTATTTTTATGGATTGTAAGGCAGTTCTCCCTTTTTCGAAATCCATAAGAAAACTGAAGAAATATTTAAAAATATATAATTTTATATGGTGATTTTCACTGTAAAATGGATAATTTAATAAGTTTGTTTGCCTCTTTTCAATTTCAGGACTCCTGTTGATTTGAAAAACCTGCCGGCATGTTTGCAATTATTAAATTATATATTTATTCGCGACGAACGATCGCAGTCAATAATTATATCGTCTATCAATATCGCAGGATTGTGATCGCGTACGTAATACTTATAAAATGTATACTGTATAATTGTAGATATATGTATAGGTATCTGTGTACATATAGATGTATATTATAGACTTGACGGTGTCCCGTAAGTCTATATAGAGTCCCGCCACACTTAACATTATGTAGATAAAACTGGTATGTGATCGCAGATAATAATCTAACTCTTCCCTTCTCCTCCACAACACAACCACTTCCAGTACTTCCACCATTCGGAGTATTCTGATTAACGACTCAACGAATCGTACGCGTCTGCCTTGATAAGCATCTTGCCAGACAAATGATATGCGAGTCGAAATCATTTTTGTTCTCAACAATTTTTAAGATTTACTTTTTTTCTTATTTTTGTTATTTTCATGTTTTTCATAAAAACTTGATGCTTTTGGTGTTTTTCGATATTTTTGCAGTGTTTGGGGGATTTCGAAAAAGAAGGAATTGCATTGTAATCCATAAAAAGAAAAAGTGTTTTATCGCGTTTTTTATGAAAATCATTACAAATTGAAGAGAAACATGCATAATTTTATGCAAATTTTTTATAAAAACACGATGGTTTTTGTAATTTTCAATATTTTTTCAGTTTTATGATGAATTTCGAAAAAGAAGGAATTGCATTGTAATCCATAAAAAGAAAAAGTGTTTTATCGCGTTTTTTATGAAAATCATTACAAATTGAAGAGAAACATGCAGAATTTTATGCAAATTTTTTTGGTAAAAACACTATGGTTTTTGTAATTTGCAGCATTGTTTTTAGTTTTCTGATGGATTTTGAAAAAAAGAGAACAGTATTATAATCCATAAAAAGAAAAGTTTTTTAACTCGTTTTATGGAAAAAATATCACGAATTTAATGAAAACATGAATAAATTTCTGCAAATTTTTTATAAAAACACAATTGTTTCCGTAATTTTCAACATTTTCTCAGTTTTGTGATGGATTTCGAAAAAGAGGGAACTGTGTATTATAATCAATAGAAAGAAAAGTTTTTTATTTCGTTTTTTGCAAAAACCATCACGAATTTAATGAAAACATGCATAAATTTCGGCAGATTTTTTTATTAAAAATTGCGATGATTTTTGTAATTTTCAACATTTCTTCAGTTTTTTGATGGATTTTGAAAAAGTGAGAACTGCATTACAATCCATAAAAATAAAAGTCTTTTAACTGATTTTTTGCAAAAACCATCTCGAATTTAATGAAAACATGCATAAATTTCTACAGATTTTAAGTAAAAACCCGATGGTTTTTGTAATTTTCAATATATTTTCAGTTTTGTTATGAATTTTGAAAAAGTGGGAACTACATTAATGTCCATAAAAAGAAAAAGTGTTTTATTGCGTTTTTTATAAAAATCATTACAAATTGAAGAGAAACATCCATAATTTTATGTAAATTTTTTTGGTAAAAACACAAAGGTTTCCGTAATTTTCAACATTTTTTTATTTTTCTGATGGATTTTGAAAAAGAGGAAACTGTATTATAATCCATAAAATGAAAAGACTTTTATCTCGTTTTTTGCAAAAACCATCACGAATTTAATGAAAACAAGCATAAATTTCTTCAGATTTTTGGTAAAAACGCGATGGTTTTTGTAATTTTCAACATTTTTTCAGTTTTCTGATGGATTTCGAAAACGGGGAACTGTGTATTATAATCAATAGAAAGAAAAGTTTTTTATTTCGTTTTTTGCAAAAATCATCACGAATTTAATGAAAACATGCATTTTATGCTGATTTTTGATAAAAACTCGATGATTTTGGTAATTTTCAACATTTTTTCAGTTTTCTGATGGATTTCGAAAAAAGAGGGAACTGTGTTAAAATCCATAAAATGTAAAGACTTTTATCTCGTTTTTGGCAAAAACCATCACGAATTTAATGAAAACATGCATAAATTTATGCTGATTTTTGATAAAAATTCAATGGTTTCCGTAATTTTCAACATTTTCTTATTTTGCTAATGGATTTCAAAAAGGAGGGAACTGTATTATAATCCATAAAAAGAAAAATCTTTTATCTCGTTTTTTGCAAAAACCATCACGAATTTAATGAAAACAGGCATAAATTTCTTCAGATTTTTTCAACATTTTTTCAGTTTTCTGATGGTTTTCGAAAAATAGGAAACTGTATTGTAATCCGTATAATAAAAATACACGATCATGAATTTGATTAAGTTATTGTCTTATTTGAAAAAATGCAAGTGCAAAGTAGTTTCTTATCGGTCATCCGGAAGAAAATAATAAAAAGTGTGAGGGGGTGTCACGTGACAATATGTGTCGAGACAAAATCCCACTCACCAGGCTCATTCAGTCAGAACTCAGACTCCTTTAGTCACATAAACACGTTTAAGATAAGAACGTAACACATAAGGTCGTCTCAAACGAGTCTCTGAATATATCTGAATCTTATCTAGTTTTCCTATACACCTCCTGCATAAATGCCTGTGAAATAAATTGCTCGCTGAGAAAAAGTCATTTCTGATGTAAGGATCGTCGAGACACACCGATTCACCCATTACAGATTCCTCATTGATGTAATACACTTAAATAAAGCACACCCTTCACGGTGATTCGAATAAATAACCATTTCCTTCATTTTATGCTCATTTATACGTTTCTCCAATTTACTTCTTCATAAATCTTATTTTACATTTCGCCCTCTACTTGTGGCAGACATTTTATCAATCCTATTTATCTTAAGCAAGTGCCACTTAAACTGTCCATTTTCACAGATATATTCTCTTGAAAATTGCTTAGTTTTTTTTTCCGGTTGTTAATGGAAGAAGATGGAAGTACAATTTTATTTTAAACCAAAACCATCACAAAGTAAAGAAGAAAATGCATAACTTTTCGCGTATTTGAAAAAAAGGGATTAATATGTTTATATAGCGATATTAATAATTTTATTAAACCACAGGCATAGTTAGTATTATTCAATTTGATCAATAAATTGTAAATCTGAACAGCTATGAATTAACTTTAAATTTCCATTCATTTTTTCATATATCCTTTATTGCGTGCATTACAAAATTGCAATGATTTTCGGGTATATTATATCACCGAATGGATCGTATGGCCTGTAATTTAAAACAATTTGAAAATGGTATACTGTCGATATTTATTATTATGGGGGTGGATCCAAATCGCCTTGCACCAATCTCACTTTGAAAGTGATTTATAAGTAACTCGTGGGAGGATTTTGCCCCCGGCCTCTGATGATCGTTTCGTTCATTTCTCAGGAAGTATACATTGCACTTTATAAAAAGATAAGAAATTCTAAGCAAAAATTCATTTTTAGTAAAAACGCAATGGTTTTTGTAATTTTCAACATTTTTTTACTTTTCTGATGGATTTCGAAAAAGAGGGGAATGTATTATAATCCATAGGAAGAAAAGTTTTTTATCTCATTTATTGCAAAAACCATCACAAATTTAATGAAAACATGCATAAATTTATGCTGATTTTTGATAAAAAGTCGATGGTTTTTGTAATTTTCAACATTTTTTCAGTTTTCTATTGGATTTTAAAAAAGAGGGAACTGCATTATAATCAATAAACAGAAAAGTCTTTTATCTCGTTTTTTGCAAAAATCATCACGAATTTAATGAAAACATGCATACATTTCTGCAGATTTTTGGTAAAAACGCGATGGCTTTTGTAATTTTCAATATTTTTTCAGTTTTGTGATGGATTTTGAACAAATGGGAACAGGATTACAATCCGTAAAAAGAAAAATCTTTTATCTCTTTTTTTGCAAAAACCATCACGAATTTAATGAAAACATGGATAAATTTCTGTAGATTTTTGATAAAAACTCGATGGTTTTTGTAATTTAAAAAATTTTTTTAGTTCACTGATGGATTTTAATAAAGAGGGAACTGCATTATAATAGATAAAAAGAAAAAGTATTTTATCTCGTTTTTTTTTATAAAAATCATTACAAATTGAAGAGATACATACATAATTTTCTGCAAATTTTTGGTAAAAATGCGATGGACATTTCATAGTTCATCATACGTGTATTCATGTCCGCCTATCTATTGTTTAATTTTTAATTTTTAGTATTATTTTAGAGAATTTAACGATATTTTTATTTTAAGTAATTTTAGGAATTTTAGAGAGATTTAATTGAAACGATTTTACGAAGTTTCATTAATACAGTTCACAGTCTTTCGAAATCTATCACAAAACTGAGAAAATTTTGAAAATTACGGAAACAATTGTGTTTTTATAAAAAATTTGCAGAAATTTATTCATGTTTTCATTAAATTCGTGATGGTTTTTCCAAAAAACGAGTTAAAAAACTTTTCTTGTTATGGATCTTAATGTAGTTCCCACTTTTTCAAAATTCATAACAAAACTGAAAATATATTGAAAATTACAAAAACCATCGGGTTTTTACTTAAAATCTGCAGAAATTTATGCATGTTTTCATTAAATTCGTGATGGTTTTTGCAAAAAACGAATTAAAAGACTTTTATTTTCATGGATTGTAATGCATTTCTCACTTTTTCGAAATCCATTAAAAAACTGAACAAATGTTGAAAATTACAAAATCCCTTGTGGTTTTACCAAAAATTTGTAATTATTTTTATAAAAAACGAGATAAAATACTTTTTCTTTTTATATAGATTATAAAGCAGTTTCTTCTTTTGTGAAATATATTCAAATCGCTTGAAATTCTTTACAATCATTAAAAATTTCTCAAAATCACTTAAAATGTCTTGAAATCTCTTGAAAATCATTAACCTCTATTGAATTCTTTAGAAATCCATCGAAATTCCTTAGAATCACTTGAAATCTGTTCAAATCCTTTTAAATTGGTTAAAATAACTTCAAATCGATTAAAATTCTTTAAAATCATTAAAAATATCTGGAAATCTTAGAAAATCTCTTAAAAATTCCTTAAAATTCCAAAAATACCTGAAAATCCCTTTAAATTTCTTTAGATTCTATAGAAACCAACATAACTGATAAAATTCTTTAATATTTCTGAAATTCACAATAAATTTCATAAAATTCCTTAAAATACCATGAAATCCTTTAATTTCTCTATAAAAATTATAATAAATTTCGTAAAATTCATTTTCTCTGTATTTAAAATATTTAGCAATGTTTTGTGACATTTTAATTAATATTTTATGAAAGATTTATTGGAATTTTCAGAAATTTTAAAGGATTTCATAGAATTGTTTCATATTTTTGAAAAATCACTGCATAATTACTTTAAATTTATATTTTTTTTTTTCACACAAAATTTACACAACAATTTTTCAGTTTTGCAGTTTGAATGTATTGCAATTAATGGAAATATTCTGCTTTCTGTGATTTTCTAGTTAATGAATGCCATTTGTGTTTTCTATATTCAAAAAGAAATTTCTACTTTTTGCTTTTCAAAATTTTGCTGTAATTATGGATCAGCGAATTTAAAAAATCCTTTCTAATACTTCAAGCCTAAATTTTTATGATTTAAAATGCATAAATAATTCGCAGACATTCCTGCATATAATAAATTTCTTAAGAGAAACTCAACATGTATTTAAAATAACAAAAACCATAATTTTTTGAATGCGCCCAAACTTATGCATGTTTTTCTGTTATACAATTCTTATAAGGATTTTTGCAAAAATAAAAAAGATTTTTCTTTTATATACACAGAAAATTGAGCGGTTCAGCCTATTTTGAAGTAGTCCATTATTTTGAAATCCGCTCAACTCGAAAAATGTTAAAACCACACTAGATTTAAAAAAAATGTGAGCTGATATTCCTGTTACGGTAATAAAAAATTAATTAGTTGAGATTTTTGCGATAAATTATGAATCGTTGAGCTCGAATTGGCAAATTGGGCGTAATATTGAGTCGGGTGATTTTTATGTTTGTGCGACGAGAGGGTGTCATAAATATCTATAAAATGGGAGTGAATTTGGGGAGAGAAGGGGTTTCCTACCGGTTTCTGGCTAGGAGTTATGTACCCGGCAATTAAATCCAAACTACGAGGGATTTAGTGGAAGAAGCTCGCGACACGAGCTCACACCGCCTCGGGGTTTGATTTGCATAAAGATTACGGGTCGAATTAATGTTTTCGCCTCTGCTTGTATGTTCGCACACGAAACCGACAATGTGTAAGGTATCCTTAATATCTTAACTGTCTATTCATTGATACTTTCGTCCAGGGACGTGTCAACCACTTTCCCTTAATTTTTCAAAGAAAAAAAGGAACAAAAAAGTGTCACTTTAACTGTATTATCATTAAAAAAAAAAGAGAAAGTGATTTCGAGAAATACATGCATCAATTTTTGCATATTTGGATATTTTTACTCAAAACGTGATGGTTTTGGTATTTTTCAGCATTTTTCGGTTTTATTGTGGATTTCGAAAGAGCTACTGATGTATTACAATATTCGAAAAGTAAAAGTCTTTTATTTGTATTTTTATAAAGTGTATATGATGAATTTAATAAAAATATAAGTAATTTTATGATCATTTTTGATAAAAAATAAGATGGATTTTGTATTTTTTCAGTTTTGTGGTGGATTTCGAAAAACTGTGAACTGCTTTTGAAGACAGACAAAGAAAAGTTTGTTTTTTTCGTTTTTTGCAAAAACCATCACGAATTTAATAAAAACTCGCATAATTTTGTGCTGATTTTTGATAAAAACTCGATGGTTTTTGTAATTTTCAACATTTTTTTAGTTCACTGATGGATTTTAAAAAAGAGGGAACTGTATTATAATTCATAAAAAGAAAAGTCTTTTATCTCGTTTTTTGCAAAATCCATCACGAATTTAATGAAAACATGCATAAATTTCTGTAGATTTTTGATAAAAACGCGATGGTTTTTGTAATTTTCAACATTTTTTTCAGTTTTGTGATGGTTTTTGAACAAATGGGAACAGGATTACAATCCATAAAAAGAAAAATCTTTTATCTCGTTTTTTGCAAAAACCATCACGAATTTAATGAAAACATGCATAAATTTCTGCAGATTTTTGATAAAAACTCGATGGTTTTTGTAATTCTCAACATTTTTTTAGTTCACTGATGGATTTCGAAAAAGAGGAAACTGTATTATAATTCATAGAAAGAAAAGTCTTTTATCTCGTTTTTTGCAAAAACCATCACGAATTTAATAAAAACGTGCAGAAATTTATGCTGATTTTTGATAAAAATAAGATGGTTTTTGTATTTTTAAACATTTTTTCATTTTTATGGTGGATTTAGAAAAAGTGTGCACTCTTCTGGAAGACAGACAAAGAAAAGTTTTTTTTTTTCGTTTTTTGCAAAAATCATATCGGATTTAATAAAAACATGCCTAATTTTGTGCTGATTTTTTATAAAAACTCGATGGTTTTTGTAATTTTCAACATTCTTTTATTTTTCTGATGGATTTTGAAAAAGAGGAAACTGTATTATAATCCATAAAAAGAAAAATCTTTTACCTCGTTTTTTGCAAATACCATCACGAATTTAATGAAAACATGCATAAATTTCTGCTGATTTTTAATAAAAACTCAATGTTTTGTGTAATTTTCAATATTTTTTGTAAGTTTTGTGGTGAATTATAAAATAGAGACTGCTCTAGAAACCATCTATAAACATCTGTAAAAAAAATTAATTTTACGCCGTTTTTTTCCCAAAAACCATCACAAATTGAGGAAAAACATGCATAACTGTTTTCTGGGTGCAATTTTCACACATTTTGACTGAAAAAGAATTGTAAATTCAATATCTAAATTTTTCAATAAATATATACATAATTTTTTGACTTACCGCGACGAGTGCGCTGAGAGCTTCAATTCGCATAGTAGCTGGCCAGGCCAGCGAAAAGGCCGTTTGCTTCTAAGCGCGCGGATCGAGTCGAAAAATCGATCCTATGCGTTGTGGATGATTTTTCGATTATTATTATCCGCCTTTAGTTTCTCCTCCTCTTTCGTCCTCTCTTATCTCAAGCAGACGACGCTCCATCGATCCGGCATCCCGATCCGTCCGACCTGGATTTCGTCTTCTTTGCCGTCTCGATCCCTTGACATGACTAGCCTTGCCGATCTGGAAATAAAATCAACCCTACTTTAAATTTCAAAACGATCCTTATCCTTCACTGAATCCCTCTGCATCTTCAGATTCTCATCACACAGCTGTGAACATTTCTTTTCACAGTCGCATATATTAAATTTAAACAAAATAAAGAAAAAACATGCATGCATATATTTCATCTATTCATTCAAGTTAAGAATTTCTAGATACCCTCTGAATTCTTTGTTCTCAAATTTCTTTCCAAATATTATTAGCATATGATAATGTGCGTTAACAAAAAAAATTTCAACCCGATATCTAACTTGGAACATTGTTTAATTTCAACCTTTAATTTGATATAAGACCAAAATAAGAAAAACAAATTTCCTGATATCTTCTAATGCTTTTTTCTCAAATTTCTTTCCGAATATTATTGGCAAATGATAATGTGTGTTACCAAAAAAAATTTCAACCCTATATCTACCCCGGAACATTGTTTAATTTCACCCTTAAATTTGATATAATACCAAAAAAAGAAAAAAAAATTTTTGATACCTTCTAAATACTTTTTTCTCAAATTTCTTTCCATATATTACTAGGAAATAATAACGTGTGTTACCAAAAAAAATTTCATCCCCATATCTACCCCGGAACACTGTTTAATTTTACCCTAAAATTTTATATAATCCCAAAATAAGAAAAAAAAAAATTTTCTGATCCTTCTAATGATTTGTTCTCAAATTTCTTTCTATAAATTACTAGAAAATGATGATATGTGATACGAAAAAAAGTTTCAACCCCATTTCTAACCCGGAACATTATTTAATTTCACCCTTAAATTTGATATAAGACCAAAATAAGAAAAAAAAATTTCCTGATATCTTCTAATGCTTTTTTCTCAAATTTCTTTCTATATATTACTAGAAAATGATGATATGTGATACTAAAAAAAGTTTCATCCCCATACCTGCCTCGGAACATTGCTTCATTTCACCCTAAAACTCTTTATAAGGCGAAAATTTCGAAAAAAAATTTACAAATACTCTTTGAATGCAGACGTGGGAACGAAACTTTTTTTGATATCACACAACAATATTTGCTATTAATATGTAGGAAGAAATCAGAGGACAATGTATTTACAGGTCACTGAAATTTTTTTTTTTCATTTTTACCTTTTTATATCGAATTTAGGATAAAATTAAACAATGGTCCGGGCCAGATATACGGATGAAACTTTTTTCAGTATCACACATCATCATTTTCTAGTAATATATGGAAAGAAATTTGAGAACAGAGCATTTAGAAGAAAAAACTATTTTTTTTTTCATTTTTATTTTTTTATAACAAGTTTAGGATGAAATTAAACAATGTTCCGGGATAGATGTGGGTTTGAAACTTTTTTTGGTAACACACGTTATTATTTTCTAGTAATACATGGAAAGAAATTTGAGAACAAAACATTTAGAAGGTATCAGAAAATTTTTTTTTATTTTGGTCTTATATCAAATTTAAGGGTGAAATTAAACAATGTTCCGGGCCAGATATGCGGATGAAACTTTTTTTCATATCATAATTCATTATTTTCTAGTGATATATGTAAAGAAATTTGAGAACAAAGCATTTAGGAGGTATCAGGAATTTTTTTTTCATTATTATCTTTTTATATCAAGTTTAGGATGAAATTAAACAATGTTCCGGGGTAGATATGGGGATGAAAATTTTTTTAGTATCATATATAATCATTTTCTAGTAATATCTGCGAAGAAATTTGAGAACAAACATTTATAACGCATCAGGAAAATTTTTTTTCTTATTTTAGTCTTATATCAAATTTAAGGGTGAAATTAAACAATGTTCCGGGTTAAATATGGGATTGAAACTTTTTTTCGTATCATATATCATCATTCTCTTGTAATTTATAGAAAGAAATTTGAGAAAAAAGTACTTATAAGGTATCTAGAAATTTGTTTTCTTATTTTGGGCTCATATCAAATTTAAGTGTGAAATTAAAGAATGTTCCGGGGTAGATGTAGGGTTGAAATTTTTTTTGGTATCATATATCATCATTCTCTAGTAATATATAGAAAGAAATTTGAGAAAAAAGCATTCATAAGGTATCTAGCAATTTTTTTTTTCTTATTTTGGCTCATATCAAATAAAGGGGGAAATTAAACAATGTTCCGGTGTAGATATAGGGTTGAAATTTTTTTTGGTATCACACATTATAATTTGCTACTAATATTTGGAAAGAAATTTGTGAACAAAGTATTAGAAGATATCCAAAAATTATTAAATTAATAAAAAATCGTGAAATTTCTTCAGTTTTCTTGTGGACTTAGAAACAGCGAGAACTGCATTACAATCTATACCAACAAAAAAGTTTCTATCTCCTTTTTTTACAAAAATCATCGCGCATTTTGTTTTACATCCTGAAGAGATTTGTTGTTTTTGTTATAAGAATTGCACTGGGTTAGGGATGATTATGCGATTGGATCATAAAGTTTGTTTTCTCCTCGTTTTTATCAATAGTCGTTGATCATTCGAGGGAGTGCCCAGTTACTTGCCTTACGGAAAGGAAGGCGTGTTTCTCTTTATAAGAGGCGTCGCGACTTAAAGGCTGGACCAATCGATAATTTCTCAAGAGACATTGACTGCCGACAGTCTTGGGTTAGGTTGTGGTAAAAGGTAAACGAAACGAGAAACGGTAGCCGATTCACAATAGGGTTGATGATCGATTTCATTCATGAAAATCCCGTCAATTTGCTACCTGTGGCGTTTTTCTTTAAACCTGTCTCATTTCTCCCAAAACCTGTTATTTAGATTATAAACTTTATCATTCTGTTCAATCTAGGCTAATAATGTCTCCTGTTCTTTCGAGAAACGTTTACACATAACGGAAATCAAAATTTCTTAAAATCCGTTTATAAATCGTTTATTATTTCTTAAAATATTTAAATAGTGCGTTATTTTCTTGATATTATAACAGATTGGGTTACACAAGACATTGTTTTATAAGCGATTAGTGTGAAAATAAGAGACTTGTTAGAAAGTGATGTGTCTCGTCTTTTAAAGTCGACTCTGCTTTGCCGCCAACTATGCCTCGAGATTAATGTTAATTAAATAATGACAGAGTAGAAAGAGGACGAGTTGTGGGCCCTCTAGTCGATCCTGAATAAAGCACGCGATCGTCTTTCTTATCTGCAACAAATTGCCCCAGGCGCCTTGTCTTTCTTTGGTAAAACTAAAACCTTTTATCCAGAAAAAAAGTTCCTTTTTTTGATTCATTCACGAGAAATTATAATAAAGAAAAGTAAATTACATTTACTTATGAAATTTCCATTGAAAATGTGTAATATGAGTATTGTAAAAAATATCGAATTTGAGTATCGATTTTGTATGTGGCCTTCAACTTTCACAGGAAATCTCATTCGAATTTGAAAGAGATTTATAAAGATTATTTCACAGCTGTGAATACTAATTATATCAATTAATTATATCTCCATCTTTCTCAATTGGGTTGAAACGATTCGCAGTCTTGTCTATAAAGTATAATCATTGTTAAAAAATGCTAATTTTTATCGAGAATCCTTCTTTTGTGTCAATAAAGACGAACTTTAGATTATTGGGATTCTAAGGTAAATGGGATAGACGAAATATATCAATATTTTATTTAAAATTTCTTTGGCTATTTTTTTTAGTTTCCTTATTTAACATCTATGTTAAAAATCAATTTTAAAATAGACTTTTGTATCTGGAACTGGGTAAACACAAATAGTCTCTTAAGTTTATTGCTTCAAAAAAACATTGCGATTTAAAAAACAAAACATGCATCAAAAACAATTTTAAATTTTATTTTCGAATTATTTTCTGTTTTAAAGATGGGAAATTCAAGAATTGATATTTTTCTGATTTAAAGGAGGAAAAATTAGAAAAAGAAACTTTTCTCGGGTCAAAATAAAGAAAATTGATAAAATAGTAGAAAAAATTTGTAATTCGTTACTTTTCCTCTTTCTAAGCAGTAAGTTTCAAATTTTATAAATTTTCTTCGTTCCAAACAACTTTTCCCTTTTTAATTTTCCACCTTTAAAGATAATACAAATTTTATTTCCGAATTATTTTCTTTTTTTAAGGTGGGAAATTGAAGAATTTAAATTTGGATTATATTTTATAGTCTTGTCTATAAAGTATACCTAATCATTGTTAAAAAGTGCTAATTTTTATCGAGAATTCTTTTTTTGTGTCAATAAAGACGAACTTCAGATTAATTATATTCTAAGATAAATGGCATAGACCCATAGACGAAATATATAAATATTTTATTTAAAATTTCTTTGGCTATTTTTTTTAGTTTCCTTATTTAACATCTATGTTAAAAATCAATTTTAAAATAGACTTTTGTATCTGGAACTGGGTAAACACAAATAGTCTCTTAAGTTTATTGCTTCAAAAAAACATTGCGATTTAAAAAACAAAACATGCATCAAAAACAATTTTAAATTTTATTTTCGAATTATTTTCTGTTTTAAAGATGGGAAATTCAAGAATTGATATTTTTCTGATTTAAAGGAGGAAAAATTAGAAAAAGAAACTTTTCTCGGGTCAAAATAAAGAAAATTGATAAAATAGTAGAAAAAATTTGTAATTCGTTACTTTTCCTCTTTCTAAGCAGTAAGTTTCAAATTTTATAAATTTTCTTCGTTCCAAACAACTTTTCCCTTTTTAATTTTCCACCTTTAAAGATAATACAAATTTTATTTCCGAATTATTTTCTTTTTTTAAGGTGGGAAATTGAAGAATTTAAATTTGGATTATATTTTATAGTCTTGTCTATAAAGTATACCTAATCATTGTTAAAAAGTGCTAATTTTTATCGAGAATTCTTTTTTTGTGTCAATAAAGACGAACTTCAGATTAATTATATTCTAAGATAAATGGCATAGACCCATAGACGAAATATATAAATATTTTATTTAAAATTTCTTTGGCTATTTTTTTTAGTTTCCTTATTTAACATCTATGTTAAAAATCAATTTTAAAATAGACTTTTGTATCTGGAACTGGGTAAACACAAATAGTCTCTTAAGTTTATTGCTTCAAAAAAACATTGCGATTTAAAAAACAAAACATGCATCAAAAACAATTTTAAATTTTATTTTCGAATTATTTTCTGTTTTAAAGATGGGAAATTCAAGAATTGATATTTTTCTGATTTAAAGGAGGAAAAATTAGAAAAAGAAACTTTTCTCGGGTCAAAATAAAGAAAATTGATAAAATAGTAGAAAAAATTTGTAATTCGTTACTTTTCCTCTTTCTAAGCAGTAAGTTTCAAATTTTATAAATTTTCTTCGTTCCAAACAACTTTTCCCTTTTTAATTTTCCACCTTTAAAGATAATACAAATTTTATTTCCGAATTATTTTCTTTTTTTAAGGTGGGAAATTGAAGAATTTAAATTTGGATTATATTTTATAGTCTTGTCTATAAAGTATACCTAATCATTGTTAAAAAGTGCTAATTTTTATCGAGAATTCTTTTTTTGTGTCAATAAAGACGAACTTCAGATTAATTATATTCTAAGATAAATGGCATAGACCCATAGACGAAATATATAAATATTTTATTTAAAATTTCTTTGGCTATTTTTTTAGTTTCCTTTTTTATAATATCTATGTTAAAAATCAACTCAAAGAAAAATCTTGTGTCTCGGTTTTTGTAAAAATCATCACGAAATAAAGATGCATGCATTTACGCATTTTTCCTAATTTTTTCTACCGATTTCTGTCAAGTGAGAACTGCTAAAAAAAATAAATACATAAAAAAAATAAATAAAAAATTAATTAAATAAATAAAAAATAAATAAATAAAAATAAATAAATAATAAATACATAAATAAATAAAGAAAATAAAAAATAAAAATACGTATTGATTCAAGTAAAAACAAAGTTGAAATGAAATGAATAAAGTTAAATGAAGAAATAAAGTTAAAAAAACTGAAGCAGTTTCAATCTTTTACTACATTTGTTTTTTATTACCCAGCACGAGTAACAACCGTTTATCCCGGCCGGTTAATCGATTAGAGGTGCCGGTATACGGTGTGATTACATGCGTCAGCAACTCGGCAGTGAACGTCGATGATTGTTGGTACCAATTAATTGATCGCGAGAGGGCAGGTATCGATTTGCAGTGCGGAAGTGATCGATGCTCTGCATATATTTTCTCTCACTCTCACACACACTCACACAGTCCAGAATTTATTTAAAAAATTTTTTTCTATAATTAAATGGATCAGCGAATTTAAAATAATTCTTTTTAATATTTTATGCCTAATTTTGGTGTTATATCAAATTTAAGGGTGAAATTAAACAATGTTCCGGGGTAGATATGGGGATGAAACTTTTTTTAGTATCACACATCATCATTTTCTAGTAATGTATAGAAAGAAATTTGAGAACAAAGCATTAGAAGGTATCAGAACATTTTTTTTTCTTATTTTGGGATTATATAAAATTTAAGGGTAAAATTAAACAATGTTCCCGGTTAAATATGGAGTTGAAACTTTTTTTGGTAAGACAGATTATCATTTTCTAGTAATTTATAGAAAGAAATTTGAGAACAAAGCATTAGAAGGTATCAGAAAAATTTTTTTTTCTTATTTTGGGATTATATAAAATTTAAGGGTAAAATTAAACAATGTTCCGAGGTAAATATGGGGATGAAATTTTTTTTAGTATCACACATCATCATTTTCTAGTAATATATGGAAAGAAATTTGAGAAGAAAGCAGTTAGGAGGTATCAGGAATTTTTTTTTCATGTTTATCTTTTTATAACGAGTTCAGGGTGAAATTAAACAATGTTCCGGTGTAGATATGGGGTTGAAACTTTCTTTGGTAACACACATTATCATTTGCTGATAATATCTGGAAAGAAATTTGAGAACAGAGAATACCTAAGATATCTAAAAAATTTTTATCCTAATAAAAAATCGAAAATTTTTGCATTTCTCAATATTTTGCCAGTTTCTCAACGAAATATAGAAGACAATAAACCAATCAAAGTCGAAAATCTATAAAAAGGCAAAATCCTTGCAATAAGCGGATTTTCGGAAAAAATCCGATGATTTCAGTAATTTTGATAATATTTTGAGTTTCTCAGCGGATTTCGAAAGGTTATTTATGTATGGCTATAATGTAGATATCTGTAAATGGAAAAAAAGTGACCACCCAGTTTTTGAGTGCTTCAAGACTTTGAGGGCGCTATAAATTCCTAAACTTTACAATCCTTACATGACTCTGAACAGTAACTTGAAACGTGTCTTTTAGTTTCACCTGCCATGTTCCACAATCATATAAACCGTGACCGCGAAGACGCGGTGAACGGAATTACCATCTTTCGTTCCGCGGCGTCTCTTTTATAAGCCCACATTTTATTTTACAACCGAGACCAACTGCCGCAGAGACAGGAAAGGTGTGAGAACAAGTTTCGTCGAAAAACCATTTCTTTTCCTTATCCTTATCTCACTTTTCGGTAACTTATTGACGAAACCAATGACATTTCACGTTCGTCACCAGGAAAAATATTTTTTCCTTTTCATTTTGCTGTATTATGATTTTTAATGATTTTAAAGAGTTTGAAGGGATTTTGAAAGAATGCAGAAGAATTTAATGATTTTCGAGGAATTTCAAGTGATTTTAAGATATTTTCAGTGAATTTAGGCGATTCAAAGCGATTTAAAGGATTTCATGCAATTTGATGTAATTTCTAATGAATTTTTAGAGATTTTCAAGAAATCTCGCCAAATTCCATGAAATCCTTAAAAATTTTACAAAATCTTTTAAAAATCTTTTTAAAAATCGAAAAATATCTTGAAAACCCTGCAAACCTTTTTAAATTCCTTAAAATTTCACGAAAACCTTAGAAATCGCTGAAATTCTGTGAAATCTTTTAAAATTTTTAGGAACCTCTTAAAATTTCTCGAAATTTCAAAACATTTAGAGTTGTTTGAACATATATAAAATAGAAAGGAGAGCAAGTTATTGACAAACGAGACGGGAAGCCGGCCCTGAGGTGTTCCCAACATCTGGGATAGGCGATTCCCACTTTTCCAGACGTCTTATTAAATTAAGCGAGTACATAACTCGTAAATATTGCTGCCATTAAACAACCGGACTTGCTCTTGGTATCTGAACGAGTGTAAACCGTCGAGACTTCGATAACCTTTAGAGCAGATAGGGAAAGGATTTATCGAAACGAGCGTAATTATATTTTCGTTGGACTAAGTATGGCGATTAAGTATCGCAGGATAAGTGATTATTTCCTATGAGAAAAAGGGAACAAGTCCTCGAGAACTAATTACGCTCACCTTCTTAACATAACCGTGAAAGGAGCTTTGCGAAATGTATGCTTAGGGTTTTAGAAAATCATCGTCTATGTATACCCACACAAAAGTAAAGTAATTTAAAATAAATTGCTAACATAACTCTTACATTTTTTTTCAGAAGAATACACTTAAGCTCCTTTTTATAATAATAAAAAATAATAATAATAATAATAATAATAATAATATGTTGCAAGTCGTTGTATCCCATTTATTTCAGATTCTAGCTTTTGCATTTTTGAAATTTTATTTTCCACTGGAGCTGAGGAAAATAGCAATTCTTTGATTTTAAAACTTTCAAGTAGACAGAAGTTTCAATTTTTTACTTTTGCTCCTTTTTAAGAAGAAAAAAGTATGCATTCGTTAATTTTTCTTCGAGCAGTGAGAGTTTCTCTCATTTTACATTTTTTTTCCTTCCAAGCTGAATGAATTATTTTAATTTTCCACCTGTTAAAAATTTTTTTAATTCTAAGCAGTAAGATTCTAAAATTTTATAAATTTTCTTCGTTCCAAACAGGATAAAGTTTCAATTCTTTTAATTTTCCACCTTTACAGCAAATAAAAATTTTATTCTTGAAATATTTTTCTGCTTGGAAAGTGGGAAATTAAAATTTTCCACCTTTCAAGTAGATTAACAAGTTTCTACTCTAATTTTCCACTTTCTAAGCAATAAGAGTTTCCAATTTTATAAATTTTCTTCCTTTCTGACAGGATAAAGTTTTAACACTTTTAATTTTCCATATTTTAAGGAGAAACATTTTTCGCCTAATTTTCCACCTGTTGAAAGCAAAAAGTTGAATTTTATTAAATTTTCATCTTTCAAGTACAAAAAGTTTCAATTATTCATTTCCCTCCCTTTTAATCAGAAAAAACCGAATTCTTTAATTTTCCTCCTTCTAAAAGCAGTTAGCGTTTCCAATTGTACGAATTTTCTTCCTTCCAAGGAGTGTACAGTTTTCATTTTTTTAATTTTCCAATTTTTAGAAAGGAAAATTTTAATTTTAATTTTCCACCTTTGAAGAAAATAAAAATTTTATTCTTGAAATATTTTTACTGCTTTGAAGGTGGGAAATTAAAATTTTCCACCTTTCAAGTAGATTAACATGTTTCAACTCTAATTTTCCACCTTCTAAGCAATAAGAGTTTCCAATTTTATAAATTTTCTTTCTTCTAAGCAGGATATTGTTTTAATTCTCTCAATTTTCCATTTTGCACAAAGAAAAACTTTTCCCTTTTCAATTTTCCACCTTTAAAGAAAATAAAAATTTTCTTCTCGTATTATTTTCTGTTTTAAAGGTGGAAAGTTAAATAATTGAAATTTGTTTGCTTTAAAGTTGGAAAAACTGAAAATACGAAACTTTTCTCGGCTGAAAAGGAGGAAAATTGATAAAATAGTAGAACAAATTTTCTAATTTTCCACCTTTAAAACTGAAAAAGATTAGAAAATGGAAATTTTCACTGCTGGAAAAGAGAAGGTTTTATAAAATTGAAGAAAGGGTTAAAACCTTCTATAAAATTATGTTTTCTGAAACAAAAAAAATCGGTGAAAGTCAGAAAAAAAAAGAAAAGAAAAAAAGGGGAATTTAAATGAGATTCGTTTTGGACACCCTTGATTCTCTTTTATAATTTATAATCCTATTAAGAAATCTGGAATGCCCTTCATACGGTGATTCCTTGCACGTAAAAATATTGTGTCAGATGATATCGTGTACATCGCTTCTCCAATTTGCCGGATGTCGCTTCGAGTGAGGCGATGCTTTTCACGGTTCCCGTACGAATTAGAAGCGGACCGTGCCAAGTACCGAGCAGTCAGATTTCAGAGTTAAAAAATGTTAAATGAGAAGAATTTAAATTTCAGATGGAAAAATATTTCTTATTAAAGGATGAATATGAATCTTAAGGAATGCGGAGAAAACGGCTTTGCTTGGAGAAAAAGAATACAGAAAAGACTAGAGGATTAATAAAAATAATTTAATTAACACAGAGCGAAAGATTCAAGTTGATTACACTTTTTACTCATCTCGAACAAAATCACTTTACCTTCAAGAATTACTCTTACATCTTATCCAAAATTCGTATTAGCTTAGCACTAAAAATTCTCTTAAATCTACAAACATACCTTGCCGAAAGTTCACTGTCCTCGATCTTTATCTTATCTACATTCCATGTTTCCCTGTTCTTGCATAATCTTCTCCAAAATCAACAAGTTAGAAGACTTTCAGAATTTTTTCAAGAAGTCGTTTGAAATTGCAATTTAGGTTCTAAATTAGGGGCCCCACTGACCGGAAAAACCGGAAATTAGTGGAATTTTGATTACTCTGAGATATAGCCGGGATTTTTTTTGAAAACTGACATTTTTGTATAGTTTTCTTTTATTTTTTTTTTAAATATCGTCTTTTAGAATATAAAAACTTTTTTTTGGATGAAAGGTGGAAAATTCTGAAGGTAGTAAGTTTTTTGATAGGTGGGAAATTAGAATATGAATTGTTTTATTTAAAAGGTGGAAAATTAGAGAATTGGAATTTCCTTCGACTTTCCAATTTTATCAAAATGAACTTTTTTCTATTTTTGCAGGTGGAAAAATAAATAATTGAAAGTTATTTCTACTTAGAAGGTGGAAAATTGGAATTTCTATGGTTCGAAGGTGGGAAATTACACATTTGGAATTTTTTTCTACTTAGAAGGTGGGAAATTGTAATTTCTATGTTTAGAAGGTGGAAAATTACACAATTGGAATTTCTTTGATTTTCCAATTTGATAAAAATAAACTTTTTTCTATTCTTGCAGGTGGAAAATTAAATAATTAAAAGATATTTCTACTTAGAAGGTGGAAAATTACACAATTGGAATTTCTTTACATTTTCCAATTTAATCAAAATAAACTTTTTTCTATTTTTGTAGGTGGAAAATTAGAATTTCTACGTTTAGAAGGTGGAAAATTACACAATTGGAATTTCTTTAGACTTTCCAATTTTGTAAAAATGAACTTTTTTCTATTTTTAGGTGGAAAATTACATAATTGGAATCTTTTTCGACATAAAGGGTGGAAAATTACACAATTGGAATTTCTTTCTACTTAGAAGTTGGAAAATGAAATAATTGAATATTTTTCTACTTGAAAGGTGGAAAATTACACAATTGAAATTTATTTGGACTTAGAAGGTGGAAAATGAGAGAATTCTAAAGATTTTCCACCTAGAATGTGGAAATAGAAACATTTCTCCAAAGAAGGTGAAAAAATCATAACATTGGAAATTCTTATGCTTAGAAGGTGGAAAATTAAAGAATTTAAACCTTTTTGTTTAAAAAGGTGGAAAATAAAAAACTCTTTTTCTATTTGGAAATAGGGAAATTCAGAATATGCAAAATTTGTTTTTCATGAAAGGTGGAAAATTCTGAATACAGTACTTTTTTGAAAGGTGGGAAATTAGAATATGAATTATATTTTACTTAAAAGGTTGAAAATTAGAAACATTTTCTGCTTAGAAGCTGGGAAATTTAGAAAATTTAGAAAATTTTCTGCTTATATGGTGGATAATTAAATAATTCAAATAATTTTTCACCTAGAATTTTTTCTGCAAAGAAGGTGAAAAAAAATCATAAAATCGGAAATTATTGTGTTCTTAAAAGGTGGAAAATTAAAGAATTTAAACCTTTTTGTTTAAAAAGGTGGAAAATAAAAAACTCTTTTTCTATTTGGAAATAGGGAAATTCAGAATATGCAAAATTTGTTTTTCATGAAAGGTGGAAAATTCTGAATACAGTACTTTTTTGAAAGGTGGGAAATTAGAATATGAATTATATTTTACTTAAAAGGTTGAAAATTAGAAACATTTTCTGCTTAGAAGCTGGGAAATTTAGAAAATTTAGAAAATTTTCTGCTTATATGGTGGATAATTAAATAATTCAAATAATTTTTCACCTAGAATTTTTTCTGCAAAGAAGGTGAAAAAAAATCATAAAATCGGAAATTATTGTGTTCTTAAAAGGTGGAAAATTAAAGAATTTAAACCTTTTTGTTTAAAAAGGTGGAAAATAAAAAACTCTTTTTCTATTTGGAAATAGGGAAATTCAGAATATGCAAAATTTGTTTTTCATGAAAGGTGGAAAATTCTGAATACAGTACTTTTTTGAAAGGTGGGAAATTAGAATATGAATTATATTTTACTTAAAAGGTTGAAAATTAGAAACATTTTCTGCTTAGAAGCTGGGAAATTTAGAAAATTTAGAAAATTTTCTGCTTATATGGTGGATAATTAAATAATTCAAATAATTTTTCACCTAGAATTTTTTCTGCAAAGAAGGTGAAAAAAAATCATAAAATCGGAAATTATTGTGTTCTTAAAAGGTGGAAAATTAAAGAATTTAAACCTTTTTGTTTAAAAAGGTGGAAAATAAAAAACTCTTTTTCTATTTGGAAATAGGGAAATTCAGAATATGCAAAATTTGTTTTTCATGAAAGGTGGAAAATTCTGAATACAGTACTTTTTTGAAAGGTGGGAAATTAGAATATGAATTATATTTTACTTAAAAGGTTGAAAATTAGAAACATTTTCTGCTTAGAAGCTGGGAAATTTAGAAAATTTAGAAAATTTTCTGCTTATATGGTGGATAATTAAATAATTCAAATAATTTTTCACCTAGAATTTTTTCTGCAAAGAAGGTGAAAAAAAATCATAAAATCGGAAATTATTGTGTTCTTAAAAGGTGGAAAATTAAAGAATTTAAACCTTTTTGTTTAAAAAGGTGGAAAATAAAAAACTCTTTTTCTATTTGGAAATAGGGAAATTCAGAATATGCAAAATTTGTTTTTCATGAAAGGTGGAAAATTCTGAATACAGTACTTTTTTGAAAGGTGGGAAATTAGAATATGAATTATATTTTACTTAAAAGGTTGAAAATTAGAAACATTTTCTGCTTAGAAGCTGGGAAATTTAGAAAATTTAGAAAATTTTCTGCTTATATGGTGGATAATTAAATAATTCAAATAATTTTTCACCTAGAATTTTTTCTGCAAAGAAGGTGAAAAAAAATCATAAAATCGGAAATTATTGTGTTCTTAAAAGGTGGAAAATTAAAGAATTTAAACCTTTTTG
>UCOK01018671.1:0-10911 GCA_900474325.1 Synergus umbraculus | reverse complement strand
AAATTATATTTTATCCAGAAATATTGTGCCAACTAAAAATAACAATCAGGATTACAAGTTTATTTAATTCTTTATTATTTTCAATGTAAATTAATCAATATTTAAAAACTTTTTGTAGTTACAAATACAATCAATACAAAAATTCGTTCATTTGAACGTTCAGAACTTTTCAAACATCAAAAACGATTAAAATCATTTTTTTGTGGAATTTTAGGGAAGTTTGAAAAGTTTTGAAAAATTTTTGAAGATTATATATATTTTAAAGGAATTTTAAAGGTTTTCGTTACATTATAATGAATTTTAAGAAACTTGGAAGAAATTTTAAGGAATTATAAATATTTTCGTGGAATTTCAAAGGATTTTAAAAGTCTTGTCAGAATTTTCAGTAATTTTAAAAGATTTAAAGGGATTACAATAGATATATGTATAATATTTAAAAGATTTAGTGCAATTTTAAAGAATTTTAATAAGCTTGTGAGAATTTTAAAGGATTTTAAGAGGATCTATTAAAATATCCTTAAATTCCTCGAAATTCCAGAACCTCATTTAAAATTCCTAAAAACCTCTTAAAATTCATACAAACCTTTTGAAATCCCTTAAAATTTCATGAAAAATTATAAAAATTTTGAAAATTTTATAAATCGCTTAAATTTTTTGAAATCTTTTTAAATTCTTAGAAATCTGTTAAAATTCCTCAAAATTTTAAAACATTTAGAATTCCTTAAAATTTAAAGGGATACAAGAGATTTGTATAATATTTAAAAGATTTAGTTAAATTTTAAAAGGACTTCATGAAATTTTAAAGGATTTTAAAAGTCTTGTCAGAATTTTCAGTAATTTTAAGAGGTTTCTATGAATTTAAAGGGATTACAATAGATATATGTATAATATTTAAAAGATTTAGTGCAATTTTAAAGAATTTTAAAAAGCTTGTAAGAATTTAAAAAAATTTTGATTTTTAAGAGTAATTTTAAAGGATTTAAAAGCTTTTCATGGAATTTTAAAGGATTTTAAGAGGATCTGTTAAAATATCCTTAAATTCCTCGAAATTCCAGAACCTCATTTAAAATTCCTAAAAACCTCTTAAAATTCATACAAACCTTTTGAAATCCCTTAAAATTTCATGAAAAATTATAAAAATTTTGAAAATTTTATAAATCGCTTAAATTTTTTGAAATCTTTTTAAATTCTTAGAAATCTGTTAAAATTCCTCAAAATTTTAAAACATTTGGAATTCCTTAAAATTTAGAGGGATTACAAGAGATATGTATAATATTTAAAAGATTTAGTTGAATTTTAAAAGGACTTCATAAAATTTTAAGAGATTTTTAAGGAAGTTTAGGGAATTCAAAAAATTTTAAGGAATTTTAAAGTTCTTTGTGGAATTTTAAAGGATTTCACAATTTTTTTATGATTTTCTACATTTGATTTTTTAATGACGTGAATTTGTAAAAAATTAAATAAATAATCTGGTCTGCTAGTTATATTAAAAGCACCTAAATAATTTTTTTAATTTCTGTAACATTACATAATTCACAACACATAAGTACATCGTGTGAAGAAAGGGATTTTGATATGCTCGTTGCATGCACACCATACGACCCTAATGGTGGGCTGCTTACGAGTTGATTTATTTATTCGAGTGTTGGCAATACCACGACGAATCAACCCCAAAAGGCAATGCCAGATTAGCCAACCAACCCTTGTGTGTATCTTTCTCGTGGAGGTATAAACGTATAATAGACACGCGTGATATACGATGGAGAACGGATCTGTGTCATGAATCTTGCTTTTGAGTTGAAACATACGAGATTTTGGAAATAGCATTAGCCTCGATCAGGGATTTGACCGGAGATCAAGAGTGGCAATCATTTATTACTATTATCAGTTATATTATCAATTATATTATTACAATTACCAATTACACGATTCATTTCATGGGAAAAACTCATTTCTACTCATTTTCACTCACAGTTGTACATCTTTTAAAAATCGAAGTATAAAAACAGAAAATCAAGAGACCAGCGACATTTAAAATGATTCATGAACATTGGAATAGTATTTCTCCACTGACGAAAGTCCGAAAGGCACTTTATCGAAGATGGTAGGAGCTTTTCTACTAAGATGATGAATCTAGCGCGGAAGCACTTATGACACACGGAAAGCTTCGAAGGGTGACTTGGTGGCCCCCTGCAAGCTTTGTTTTCCGCTTCAGTGGAGCCGCCCCTGGCTGGATTACCCGGGGTGATCAGCTATGAAATTAACTTGAGTTCGCTGATCTCTCTCTTCCTTTTTTTTGAATCCCCCCTCTATTTCCTAATATATACATATACCAGATATAACTATATATTCAATATTAAGAAATAGTTGCCAATCATCAATTGGCAAAATTTGATTAATTCAATGCAGACGAATCTATAGATAGTTAATTTAAAATTAATCCTCAACCAATGCAAGATTTCGCGCTCCACAAAATAAATAACAGACTTATTCATGTTCTCTGAAGAGTAAAAAATTGTTTTCTCATCGATACGATTATTGGAGAGGCTGCTCAACTAGATATTTTTATCTTGTTGTCTTGCTATTATGTCAAAAGCTGTAACGAAATATTGTAGTCGAGTTTGTATAAGGAATAAGGCGGGGGGAGGCTGTGGGGCTTAAGTAAGAAAGTGAGTGGCCCCTCGTAAATGAGAAGTGTCTCGTCATCCTGGAAAAGGTCCTGCTCGATCATCTCGCGTGACGGCTGTGTAAATATCACCTTCCTGGCTATAAAAGATACCCTTAATTACGGCAACTTCGAGCAGAAACACGTCCGTATTCCCATACCAATATACGTCCATAAACTGATGCGAAGACGTTATGTGTTCTCACGGAAAAGAAATGTGAAATTCTTCAAAACTTATAAATCTCACAATTTATCTATTTTAAAAAGATGATCGAGTCGAAGTCGAAATATCGTAACGCCTATTCCGCACTCCTTATTCGTCGTGTAAGTATCGATAGTGATTTTCGACAATCGATACTTGCCGAATCGTAAATTCTATGTGAATTGATTTTGAAATTTTGAATTTGCTTTCATTTTGTCAGGAGTCTATACAACTCAAAGTACATTGAAAATCTAGGAATTTTAAGGGAATATTATGGAATTTTTAAAGATTTCATGGGAGATAATGGGATTTTAAATGTTATATCGTAGAATTTTAAAGAATTTTAACAAGTTTCTGGGAATTTTTGAATTTTTCACGACTTTAATCGGATTTCAATCGGACTTCAAGGTACTTTTATGACTTTTAAAATATGTACTTTGTGGGATTTAAATAAGGAACTAAAAACTTTATAGGGAATTTTATTGAGGAATTTCAAAAGCTTTTTATGATTTTTAAAAGATTTGTAGAATTTACAAAGATTACGAAGGTTTTCGTTAAATTTTAAGGGTTTTCAAAAAATATTTCGAATTTATAAAAGGTTTTGTAATATTTTTAAGGATTTCATTTAATTTTATGAAATATCTAATGATTTTTAGAGATTTTCACTAATTTTAACGTGAATTTCAAGAGATTAATGATTTTGAAGGTTTTTATGTGCATATTTAACGATTTTTAAGTGATTTTTATGAAATTCAAGAGATTTTTAGGATATTAAAACGATTTTGTAGAATTGTATGCATGGGATTTTAGGATATTGCGTGAAATTTTAAGGGATTTTAATAGCTTTGTAAGAATTTTATGATGTTTTAAGTAATTTGAAATATTATCCTGAAATTTTAAGGAATTTTATGAGATTTCTAATAATTTAAAGTGATTTCGAGAGATTTTACTGATATTTAAATAATTTTGTGAGAATTTTAATGGATTTCATGGAATTTGATGAAATATCTAATGATTTTAAGAGATTTTAAGAGTTGAGAAGTTTCCAAAGGTTTTTAGAAATTTTTAAAGATTTTCTCTAATTTTAATATGGATTTCAAGAGATTAATGATTTTGAAGGTTTCTATGTGCATTTTTAACGATTTTGAAGTGATTTCTACGAAATTCAAGAGATTTTTAGGATATTAAAAGGATTTTGTAGAATTGTATGGGATTTTAGGATACTTCCTGAAATTTTAAGGGATTTTAATGGCTTTGTAAGAATTTTATGATGTTTTAAGTAATTTGAAATATTATCCTGAAATTTTAAGGAATTTTATGAGATTTCTAATAATTTTAAGTGATTTCGAGAGATTTTTCTGATATTTACTCTCTAAATCTAAATTAGTGAAAAGTGAGCCACTAATTTACTTTAGTGAAAATTTTTACTAATTATTAGTTATATTTCATTATTTCAATTCGCAATTTTCAACTTTTCACTAAAGGTTTAGTTAAAAATAACTAACAATTAGCAGAATTTTTCACTAAAGTAAATTGGTGACTCACTTTTCACTAATTCAGATTTAGAGAGTAAATAATTTGTTGAGAATTTTAATGGATTTCATGGAATTTGATGAAATATCTAATGATTTTAAGAGATTTTAAGAATTGAGAAGTTTCCAAAGGTTTTTGGAAATTTTTAAAGATTTTCACTTATTTTAATATGGATTTTAAGAGATTAACGATTTTGAAGGTTTTTATGTGCATTTTTAACGATTTTGAAGTGATTTTTACAAAATTCAAGAGATTTTTAGGATATTAAAATGATTTTGTAGAATTGTATGGGATTTTAGGATACTTCCTGAAATTTTAAGGGATTTTAATGGCTTTGTAAGAATTTTATGATGTTTTAAGTAATTTGAAATATTATCCTGAAATTTTAAGGAATTTTATGATGTTTCTAATAATTTAAAGTGATTTCGAGAGATTTTACTGATATTTAAATAATTTTGTGAGAATTTTAATGGATTTCATGGAATTTGATGAAATATCTAATGATTTTAAGAGATTTTAAGAGTTGAGAAGTTTCCAAAGGTTTTTAGAAATTTTTAAAGATTTTCTCTAATTTTAATATGGATTTCAAGAGATTAATGATTTTGAAGGTTTTTATATGCATTTTTAACAATTTTGAAGTGATTTTTACGAAATTCAAGAGATTTTTAGGATATCAAAACGATTTTGAAGAATTGTAAGAGATTTTAACGTGGATTTCAGAAGATTTATGAGTTTGAAAATTTTTAAGGATTTCATGGAATTTGAATTGTTTTAGAAATTTTCACGAAGTTAAACATAGATTTTAAGAGATTAGAGAAATAAAATATAATAAATTATATAATATTGAAAAATAACGTAAATGGGCGCGCGGAGCGCGCGTTCGTTTTTTTAAAATAAATTCACAATCTACTATATTAACTTTCCTAGAAGTAAAACAAAAAACTTTCCTATAGTGAATCAAAAATCTGGTTGCAACGATAATCCGTAAAATGCATTGGTTGATCGCTTTCGCGAAATGATCGGGTGGTTGGGGGTGTGAAATGGACACGATACCGGAACCTGTTTAAAAACAGGGTTTTACGAAGCCACCAATGCCCGTGAATGGCGCAATTGGCAGAGAGCAGCGGCAGCGAAGCGTTGTAAAACAATTATACGGTGTCGTCGGGGCCGCCAATCGATATATCATCAATTCCATTGTCATTGCCGGCAATCCCGCGTGTCATGATTATTGTTCCGCCAAGCCGCGTTGTACAATGAATTTCGCGGCGGGCCCGCTGATAAACTGCCGCCCATTATCAAAAGCGTAGCTGTGATTTCCTCGTACTTTTCATCTCGCTATTAATCCACCCCTCCCTGCACCAAAACTGCGTCCAGTGCAGTGCTTGTTTACCAATTAATTATGCTCACGATCAATAACAACCTATTTCATTCATTCTACATTATATTTGATTTTAGGTGGTTTTTCCAAAAATGGCTGGGTTTAATATACAGAATTCAATGTACGACATAAGTCAAAAGAATGTATGATATAAAGTTATAAAAGAGAAAATGAAGTGTAATAATGTTTCTAACTGACGCTTGTCTACTGCAATAAATGCTGATAACAGCAATAAATGTCCTGAATTTCTTTTCATTCACATAGGAAAATATATCGTCTTTTTATTTGTTCTTTTTATTGACGAAAAGAATGACTTTTTATTGTCGGGACGAGTTGAGTGTTGGGAGTGTCTTTTGAGAGAATGTTTGATACACAGAGGGTATTTTGAAGCAATCAACCACCTCGCTTCACGTTCCATGGTTTTGCGGTTGCGTCACGAACAAATCTGCAGACCTGCCACTTTGGCACGTTCCGTTGCCGTAAAAAAGAAACGTGAAGGGGGATAGAGAGAAGAAGAGTATAATCCGGCGTCACATCATTATGCACTTTGAAAAGCGCGTGACGCGACATTTCAAGCAGCGTGACATGTACCAACACCATCAAAACACCCTGATATTCCTGCCTGGCGTGTAAGCACGTGTCGTATTCCATCAGAAAAATATCAGGATTATCGTAATCGTATCTCTCTTCAAGTCCCTACTTTTCAGAACCGTCATTTACAAAAAAAAAAGGAATAAAGTCAAAGTGTAAAGTAAAAGTATATACTTTTACTTTATAAAAGAATTCAACAAATGTAAATGAGGTGCAAACTCACTTTACAATTATCCGTTGCTTCACGAAGAGGTAATTAGTAAGCTCAACTGAAAATCAAAAATGTTTTCAATGGCTATGTGGCTATTCATCCAAATGGAGCCGACAGCGCATCACGTGCTGGTAAAGTGATTAATTTGATAAATCCTGTACATCCTACATTCTCACTCGCCTGTTTGCCTGGGGCAATAAACTTTGTTTGTTTGCCCTTGCGCGCTTGTTAGTCGCGAAATAACCCGACGTACATATACGTGTAGACTCCAGAGGTATGGTGTCGCTGGTTTCAAGACGCTTAATTCAATCATCTTGTCCTGTCGCCAAGAGAAAACCTTTTCTCGCAATACGTAGAAGGATATGCGACGTCCTCGATGTTGCTCGTAAAAACCGAACGACAAGCCTTACCCTCGCTCGTTTCATTCGGAAATAGCACATCCGCTTCGATCTTGATGGAGTTCCTTCCGGAGAAAGGGATCACTATACTCTCCTTCGATATTCTCGTTTATTTTCAAAATGACCTTTGTTGATTTCATTAACTATTTTATTCCACAGGAAACACGTCCATTATTCCAATCTTTCATAGCAATTATTTTCATAGATCTATATTTATGCATCAGAATATAGTTGATCTTGTTGTAGGAGATTATTAAGTCTAAACTGAAGAACTCCTTTTCTGCTGGTTCTTACGAAGTTAAACTGAGTTGTATTTTAATTTAGCCAGTGTCAAGCATTTACGAGGTAGTTAAGAAGGCGCAATACCTTTTTTGAAGTATTATCAGCCTGTGGAAGGTACTTTGAGAGACGGAGGGATTCTGAAGTCTGACATTAAACCAAAGCACTTAGCTCTGGCACCCAAGTGTACGACGAAATAATCCTGGATCTCATAAGTAGACATATACAAGCATGTTGCGGGAGAGAGCCGTGAACTGTATTGCGCACTTTACAGTGCCGTAGAGTCCTGTATAGTGAGCTAAGAACAGGTGGTGCCTAAGGGCGGAGAGATTTGTAGTTTCATTAGGCAGCGGCTGTTGCTTATGATGGCAGGGCTCGTTGTCTACAACCACTTACATCGCTACTTACCTGAGTCGTAAGTAAACTTCTCCCAATTCAATCTCCTTATCTCCAAAAAGAATTCCTCTATCAAGGACGAGGGGTTGATAACTCGGCCAAGCGTTTGTACACCTACTTCAAGACATTTCAGGATATTTCAATGACTTCCGAAGATTTAAATGACTTCAGGAGATTTCAAGAAAATTCAAATGAATTCACGTGATTTCAAATGAATTTAACATGACTTCAAGTGGATTCAAGTGAATTCAAGTGACTTCAGAAGATTTCACTGATTTCAAGAGACTATAGATGATTTCACTGACTTCAGGAGATTTCAAGAAAATTCAAATGAATTCACGTGACTTCAAGTGAATTCAACGTGACTTCAAGTGGATTCAAGTGAATTCAAGTGACTTCAGAAGATTTCACTGATTTCAGGAGATTTGAAGAAAATTCAAATGAATTCACGTGACTTCAAGTGACTTCAGAAAAAATTTACCATCAATTTGATGGTGAATTAAAGTGAATTAAAGTCAATTCACGTGAATTCAAGTGACTTCAGAAGATTTCAAGAAAATTCAAGTAAATTCATGTGACTTCAAAAGACTTCACTGGCTTCAGGAGATTTCAAGAAAATTCAAATGAATTCACGTGATTTAAAATGAATTCAACGTTACTTTAAGTGTATTCAAGTGAACTCAAGTGACTTCAGAAGATTTCACTGACTTCAAGTGACTACAGATGATTTCACTGACTTCAAGAGATTTCAAGAAAATTCAAATGAATTCACGTGACTTCAAAAGATTTCACTGACTTCAGGAGATTTCAAGAAAATTCAAATGAATTCACGTGTTTTCAAATGAATTCAACGTGACTTCAAGTGAATTCAAGTGAATTCAAGTGACTTCAGATGATTTTACTGATTTCAGGAGATTTGAAGAAAATTCAAATGAATTCACGTGACTTCAAGTGAATTCAAGGGACTTCAGAAGATTTCACGGATTTCAGGAGATTTCAAGAAAATTCAAATGAATTGACGTGATTTCAAGTGAATTCACATGACTCCAAGTGACTTCAGAAGATTTCAAGAAAATTCAAGTGAATTGAAGTGAATTCACGTGACTTCAAAAGATTTCGCTGACTTCAGGAGATTTCAAGAAAATTCAAATGAATTCACGTGTTTTCAAATGAATTCAACGTGACTTCAAGTGAATTCAAGTGACTTCAGATGATTTCTCTGATTTCAGGAGATTTGAAGAAAATTCAAATGAATTGACGTGATTTCAAGTGAATTCACGTGACTTAAAAAGATTTCGCTGATTTCAGGAGATTTCAAGAAAATTCAAATGAATTCACGTGATTTAAAATGAATTCAACGTGACTTTAAGTGGATTCAAGTGAATTTAAGGGACTACAGATGATTTCACGGACTTCAGGAGATTTCAAATAAATTCAAATGAATTCACGTGACTTTAAGTGACTTCAGAAAAAATTCACCATCAATTTGATGGTGAATTAAAGTGGAATCAAGTGAATTCACGTGAATTCAAGTAATTTCAGAAGATTTCAAGAAAATTCAAGTGAATTCACGTGACTTCAAAAGATTTCGCTGACTTCAGGAGATTTCAAGAAAATTCAAATGAATTCATGTGACTTCAAGTGAATTCATGTGACTTCAAGTGAATTCTCGTGACTTCAAGAGAATTCACGTGACTTCAGATATTTCAGGAGAATTCAGAAGATTTCAGTGCAAGTGTACACCTGATTTCACGAGTTGTCAACCCCTCGATCAAGGATTTATCAATAATCTGAAGACAAATAATCTATATAAGCTCTGATTTTTCGGCAATGAAATCTGAATTATTGAGGACATTGAGCCGAAGCAAAAAATCGCTTGTCTCCTGAATATGAATTGAGATAGAGAGCGTTTTGCCGAATAAGAGTAAAAAGCGAGATCGCGCCATAAATTCTTCGCTCTCGATATCCACATAAATTTCCCGGGTGGATTTTTCACCATAAGCATAATACACGTCATAAAATCATATTGAAACCGCAGCGTGAAAAATCTCTCCAAGTAGGAAGAAAAGAAATTTTCCTTATGGACCGCCAATTGCAAAATGGACGAGAAGTTGTATAAACCCCTCCAGCCTCTCACCCTCAGAAAACCTCTTAGTTTCCATTTCCACATTTTCTCTTACGAAGGCATCGACTCTTCTTTTGAGATTCGCCTAAAAAGTTTTGATGCTGCTGTCAGCATCTCGTATTCATGCATTCGCAGGACCAATGCAGATGGCTCTCGCATAATGCAATTGGATGCCTCGTAGTCATGCACATACCGAATTCACGATTGCAGCTGCAACCTACTTTTTTCAATCCCAAATGGGTCCATTTGCCACTTTTTTCCATTCATCATTAGCCAGTTTTGTCCATTCATCAGTTATTTAAAATCTTCATTAAAAATTGTTTAATTGAGAAACTGATGTCAGTACATTGAAATTGAAAACCAGAATCAGGATTAAAGTAAAAAGAGGGTAGTTGGCAGTCACTGTGGATAATGCTGAGGATCCCTGCAGCCTAAATGGAAACGTCACGGCTCCGTGTAAGTGGCTTGTCTAACATTAACACGTCTCGCCGACGAAACGAGACTGCAGTTTAGGGCTGGTTCGCATGATGCAAAACCGTCCTGGCGACGGCTTGCGAGCGCGAAAGGTGGTTATCCAGTTCCCCATAGGTGGGTATTAGTTTGTCGAGGAGGCAGGCCGACTGTTGTGCAGTCTGTCACTCAAACCTCGCCGAAAGACTATCTGTCAGTCAGTCTGTTCCCTCGAATCGATCTGTTAAAAACATGTTTACACGCTACCTCTGACCTATGCCTCCTTCTCTTTCTCTTATTTCTTCTTTTTCATATCCCCCCACGGAAATGGAAATAACGTCTTTATTTACTCGCCACTTCTCATACCCTCGAATCAAGAACCAAATTAAGAAATAAAAAAATAATCTTCTATTGTATGAGTTTCCTCTTCTGCCGGCAACTCCTAAACACATCTGGACGGTAAAAACTTCAACTCAGTTGGAAAAACCTAGGTATATTATACTTGGCTTTCAGACAAACAGAAAGAATAATGCAAACATAAATTCGAGTCATTTTGATCATTGTAATATTAGTGATGTAAAACTATTTTTAAATTCTCAATCATATCCGTACAGCAATTTGAATCTTAATATTGAAAGGAATCAGTATGCTCTACTCTATGAGATGTATGCAAATTTCCAAAC
>UCOK01018668.1:11478-25862 GCA_900474325.1 Synergus umbraculus | reverse complement strand
TTTCTCACGATTTTAGTCAGTGAAAATTCACTGAAAATCAGTCAAAAGTTACTGAAATTTTCAGTCATCGTCACTAAACTACTAAAAATTTCAGTGACTTTTCACTGATTTTCAGTAGATTTTTCACTGATTAAAATCGTAAGAAAAGAGTCACTGAAAATCAGTGGAATTTGACTGATTCAGTTAAATTTCACTGATTCAAGTTTAGAGAGTGGCATTTTTTCAGGCACTTAAGAAACTTCAAGAAATTTGAAGGGACTTTAAGTCTCTTTATAAGAGATTTCAAGAGATATTAATGAACTAATGAAAATTTTCAAACGATTTTTAAAAAGTTACAGAACTTTACATTTAAGGCCATGTCAGACTTATCCGATCCCTACCTTACCGACATTTTTTTGTCTGCAACGTTACATTTACATTTATTGCGATATCAAATTGAAATTTTTTAAAATTGATGCTAAATCATTAAGGCACGTTTATCTGGTCCTAAATATTGACATTTATAACAGAAAAATTTTTTTTATTTTTACAAAAATTTAAAATCACTTAAAATCTCTTGAAATCCCTTAAAATTCATTCAAGTTTCTTAAAATCGAATGAAATTCCCTAAAATCACTAGAATCTCTTAAAACTCTGGGTAACTCCTGGTAAATTTCTACTAGTAAATAAACAAGCATAAAAAATGATTTATTGAAATTAAATATAATTTTTTATCTAATTTCAGGAATTTCAGTATATAAAATTCCTTAAAATTCATTTAATATCCTTCAAAATTTGGTGGAATTCCTTTAAATTTCGTAAATTCGCTTGATACATATTCCTTAAAATTACTCAGTCCCATGAAATTTGATTATATCTCTTCAAATTCCTGAAAATCCTGAAAACTTGTAATCCACTTGTAAAATCCTATGAAATATCAAGAAATCTCGTAAAATCCTTTGAAAGTTTTCAAAATAAGTTAATATCCCGTAAAATATCTTAAAAGTATTTTAAATTAATCAAAATCCCAAAAATCTGATTAAATCTCTTAAAATTTCTGACAATCCAATGAAATCTCGCAAAATCCTTTGAAAGTCCACAAAATAAGTTAATATCCCGTAAAAATCTCACAAGTGTTTAAAATTCTACCGAATCCCTTCAATCCCTTAAAAGTCTTTAAAATTACTTAACATCTCATACAGTATCTTAAAATGCCCTTAATATCCTTTAAAATCTCGTGAAATTCCTTTAAATTTCGTGAAATCACTTGATATTCCTTAAAGTTTCATAAAATTATCCTTAAAATTCCACAAACTATTGATCATTATAAATCTTAAAATTACTTAAATTCGTAAGAAATCCTATGAAAAAAAAATTTTGAATTAAAAAAAGTTTTTTTGATTCAAAGAAATTTTCTCTAATTTAAAAAAAAAATATTTCTTTATATTAAATCAACAAAATCTCAGTTTTGGTTGAATTAGCAAAACTTTCATTGGTTCAACAAAAATTCGGTTGACACAACCAAAAATTTTGTTGCTTCTATAGCAACAAAAGGTTTTGTTGTCCGAACCAAACAGTTTTATCAGTGTTCCTTAAAATAATTCGGAAAGTCATAAAACACCATGAAATCCTTTAAAATTTCACTAATTTTTTTTATGAAACTAATTAAAATCTCTTATATTCTTTTTAAATGCCTTGAAATCTCTTAAAATTTCATAAAATCCGCAAAATCTTTCAAAAATCAGAAAATCTCTTGAGTCATAAAAATGTTTTGAAATCCCTCAATAAAATTACCTGAAAAACTTTAAAATCCTTCAAAATCCATTCGTTAAAATTCGTTAAAATCTCTTAAAATTCGTACAAATTTTTGGAAATTTCTTAAAATTCTACGATAATATTCCCTTTATATCCTTTAAAATTCATTAATATTGCCAACACAAAAGAAAATATTTTGTTTATTATCTTTCCATTTACAAAGGATTCAAAATTCCGTTTGTTATTATTTAAATGAGGAATAATTTTATTTTGTTTAAGACTTCATCTAAATTTTAAAGATAGTCTGTTCATAACACAATATTTATTGAGTTTATTATGGAATGTATTCTAAGAAAGTAGCCAAGGTTTGAAATATGAAAATATAAACAAGTGGAAGGGGAGGGGTGACTCAGTCGAAGGGGGCGCCTGGAAAATAAGTGAGGACAAGGTAGTTCATATTTAATCGTGCTACAGACAGGTCGAGAATCTTTTGAATTTTTGAGCATAATATCGGAGTGGTCGGATTTAATAAAAAGTTTTTCGGAGTGGTATTAATTGGACCTAATATTATATGAATATGGACTTAATATTACTATTTCTCCCGGTAAGGAATCTATAAATTATATAAATCCCTTGAATTCTCGCAAAAATTTTTTAATTCCTTAAAACCCTAGAAACTGTTTGAAATCTCTTAAAATTCCTCCAAATGTTATATAACATTCAAAATCCATTAAAATCTTCTAAAATTCGTTAAAAATATCTCTTAATATTGCATGGATTCCTTAAAATTCTACGAAATCATCTAGAAATTCTAAAATTCTCTTGCGTTTAGTCAAAATTACTTGAAAATCGTCAAAATCCCTTAAAATTCTTATAGAAAGCGTTTGAAATTCCTCTCTAAAAAAATGGTGTTTTTGAATGACTTGAAGTTATGAAGTTGAGGAAGGAATACAAAATAATCGTTTGTTTAGCGTGCAAGTTTGTTTACTGTTATTCGAATTTTTGAGATGATCATTTATCATCAAGTGCAAGCTTAACTGCGGTTGAGGATTACGCCAATGGCGGGGAGGGTAGTTTTCATTGAGCACATAGCGACGCTTGGCGTCGGCGTCCATTGTGTCCCCTAACCTCAGGTTGGACTGCAAATAGCGCGCGAGAGCTATGCTATGCTGAGCATCGTCACGGTCGGTCGCAATGAGACCAAATAGGATGTAATGCATGCTATTCATTAAATCCTAGTGATGCAAATGCCACACCGGGTCACGAGATTCTGATCGAATTTTTCCAAGATTCTAACACTGCCTCTGCCCGTTCATATTTACAAAACAACGATCACAGGAAAAGAAATCGATATTCAGGCTTAATATCTTGGATACTGAATTTAATGACAGAGCCATCTGGAGATATTCAGTTTAAGTATCTGGATATTCAGCCTCAATATATTAGATACTAAAATAGGTGATTAACTATCTAAAATGTTCAATTTAAATATCTAGTGTAGATACTAACTTTGAAAACGAGACAATTAGGATGAATATCTAGATAGATAGATATTCACCCTAATTATCTAAATATTCATCATTAGAAATTTCGTCAAATACGTACCATGAAGTTTAACAAAATTTTACAAATTCCACAGAAAAAACAAGGACTGAAAGTGTTTACAGCTTAAATCAGTTTTTAGGCTGAATTTCAGTTTAAGTCAGTTTTTAGTCTTGTTTTAAGACTAAGAAGTCGTGTTTTTAGATTTCTTAGTCTTAAAACAAGACTCTTTTCTTACGATTTTAATCAGTGAAAAATCTACTGAAAATCAGTGAAAAGTCACTGAAATTTTTAGTAGTTTAGTGACGATGACTGAAAATTTCAGTAACTTTTGACTGATTTTCAGTGAATTTTCACTGACTAAAATCGTGAGAAAAAAGTCACTGAAAATCAGTGGAATTTGACTGATTCAGTTTTAGAGAGAATGAAATCTCAAAATAAGGGTTTTCGAAACATTTTTTAAAATATTTTTATTCCAATAGATATAAAAATAAAAAATTGTTCAACTAGACGTCTGAAACTTCCACCCAATCAATAATTCTAATTCTAATAATAATTTCACAGAAAAAACAAGGACTGAAAGTGTTTACAGCTTAAATCAGTTTTTAGGCTGAATTTCAGTTTAAGTCAGTTTTTAGTCTTGTTTTAAGACTAAGAAATCTAAAAACAAGACTTCTTAGTCTTAAAACAAGACTAAAAACTGACTTAAGACTGAAATTCAGCCTAAAAACTGATTTCAGCTGTAAACACTTTCAGTCCTTGTTTTTTCTGCGTCCTTCAGAAATTAGAAAAATCTCTTGAAATCCCTAAAAATTTGACAATAACTTTCAAAATTCTTTTTAAATTCTGCGAAATTTCTTGAGTCATAAAAATGTTTTGAAATTCCAGAATAAAATTACTTGAAAAACTTTAAAATCCTTCAAAATTCATACAATATTTTAAAAAATTATAAAAATCTCCTGAAATTCGTTAAAATTCGCAAAAAATCTCTTTTAAAATTGTAAGAAACTTTTGGAAATTCGTTAAAATTCTAGGATAATATTCCCTTTCTATTCTTTAAAATTTATTAAAATTATTAGAAATCTCATCAAATACCATGAAATCACTTAAAATTTCACAAGATTTTTATAAGACTCATAAAAATCATTTAAATTCTTTTTAAATTCCTTTAAATCCCTTAAGATTTCATAAATTCCTTAAAAATCCCAAAATTTTTTTAAAGATTAGAAAAATCTATTAAAATCCATAAAAATTTGACGACAAAATCCTTTTAAATGCAACAAAGCTTTTTTAGTCATAAAGATCTTTAGAAATCCATCAATAAAATTTCTGGATAAAGTTTAATATTCTTCAAATTCCATACAATAGCTTTAAACTCATAAAAATCTCTATAAAATCTTATAAAATCATAAAAATCTTTTGAAATTCCTCCTTAAAGTTCCATGACAAATTTTAATATTCTTAATATCAATAATATCACATAAAATAGTTTAAGAGCCATGAAAATTTTTAAATCTTTTCAAATCTGTCAAAACCTCTAAAAATTCCCAGAAAATTCCTGAAATCTCATCAAATTCCATGAAATCCTTGGAAATTCCATAAAATATTTTAAAAATAAGAAAAATCTTTTGAAAGTTAAAATTATTAGACATTTTATAAAACATGAAATCTTTAAAAATGCCACTTAAAGTATTTTAAGAATCGTTAAAATCTCTTGACTTCTCTTAAAATTCCTGAAAATAAACATTTAAAATCCTTTAAAAATTTTCAGAAACCTTTTGAAATTTCAAAATTCTATGATAAGATATAAAGCCCCAGAAACAATTTAAACTATAATTTGTCTGAATATCTCTTAAAAGTTCACAAAAACCTTCTAAATCTCTTAAAATTCGTGAAAATCTATTAAAAATCCTAGAATCTTCTTGAAATTCTTTAAAATTTTATAATAACAATTAAAATCCCTTTTATATCCTTTCAAATCTATTCAAAGCATTAGAAATTTCATTAAATTCCATGAAATCTTTAAAAATTCCGTAAAATTGTTTATAACTCATAAAAATCTCTCAAGTTCTCTCAAAACTCTTCGAAATTTCCCCAAAAAATTAGAAATCGGTTAAAATTTGATGGAATCTTTAAAAATTTTAAGAATTCTTTTAAAATTCCGCGAAATATCCTGAAATTCCTTAAAATGCTTCATCTTTTAAAAGTCCTAAAAAAAACTCTTTCAAAATTCCTCTATAAAAAGGTGATGTGACAAAATTTCTCTAAAATCTCTCATACATTGTTGTTTCATATCTGCTCTCTAATTTTGAATCAGAGAACTTCCACTGGTTCAGATTAAGAAAGTGATTGGCTTTTGAATGACTTAAAGTTGCATTGAGAAAAATGTTTGGTTCGGACAACAAAATTTTTTCTTACCAAAAAAGCCTCAAAAATTGTTGGTTGTGCCAACCGAATTTTTGTTGAACCAACCAAAATTCTGTTAATTCAATCAAAACTAAGATTTTCTTGGTTTAAATGAATTTTCTTGATTCAACAAAAGATTCATTGCAAGAACCAAGATTTGGTTGGCACAACCAATTTTTATTGCTTCTATACCAACAAAAAGTGTTGTTGTCCAAACCAAACAGTTTTCTCTGTTTGTAAGAACTAAAATAAATACTCGTGTTGGTTTGCTAGTAATCATAAATTATTTCTTGCTGAACTTCGAATTTATACATTCTTTTCACAGTATAAATTTAGTTTGTACCATAATTTTTTTTGATTTTTTTTGCACACACATTATAAAACCAAAGACAATCCTTAACGATTTAATGATGTTCAAAAAGTGTTCCAAGTTTTTAGTTCGCTCCAAGTTCACAGGGTGAGATTCTGACCGAAAAGAGATCTTGATGGAGAGCCCCTATAATTTCTCAAGGAGGACACTCGTTGGCGATAGGAAGGGTTCGTGCGAAGGAAGATTCGCTCTTCTGTGTTTAAATCTTTTAGACGTGTGCAGCTTCTTTGCATCGCAGACTATTTTCAGAGCGAGGCTATTTTCAGAGAGAGGACTCCCGAGGATGTCTGTTTTTGTAACAATGGAAACTCACAAACCGAAATTAATTCTCTAGCAAAACTTCTCAATTTTGCTATAAAATAAAAAATACCGTTTATGTCTTTATTTGGTATCTAATCTAATTCACAAACAGCTTCCTGAATCAGTTAATTACAGATGTTTCTCATACTCTTCCTATCTCTGCTAATTCAAGCTGATTAACATTTCCAAAAACATTTCTAGGGAAAGATAGTGTGAATGACTTGATGAGATATCTTGAATTCCGCATCAGGCATATTATTCCATCCATGTGTGACTAGGTCGCTTTAGCTGTTAGCCTTAGCATCAACTAGAGCTGAGGAATGTGGACTAAACCCTATATTCCTGGATCGGTTGGCTGTCAACATTGCCGGATTTTGGTGAGATTTATAAATCCCACAGGAGTTGCTGTTGGCGCCACTGCAAATACCGTTTCGTTTAATCGCTTCTTGAGGTGCATGTGAAGAGATTATAAGTTGAATCTGCGTAGGGTGTTTCAAGATTCGCGAAGGCAACGACTCGCTTAGTTCTGGGCATTCCTTGAATAGTTGGATCATTTAGCCGCTTTGCATCATCGGCGACTGTCGCCACCGTAGTTGCGAGAGGCGAGAATAGCTAGAAAATTTAGCAATATGTCCCAAGTGATTTCTGTCCTCCTTAGCACTCGCTACGGAAATGTCTCGTTGTTACTTGATAAGTTTAATCTTGACATAGTTCCTAGTATGAAAGATCATTTTCTGTGCCAGAAGCCCAGAATATGAAGCAACACTGAGAAAACTGTTTGGCTCGGACAACAAAACTTTTCTTGCTATGGAAGAAACAAAAATTGTTTGGTGGTACCAACCAAATCTTGGTTCTTTCAACAAACCTTTTGTTCAACCAGTAAAATTCATTTAAACCAACAAAATCTCAGTCAGTCTCAGTTTTGGTTGGTTCAACAATAAATATTTGTTGCTCCTATAGCAACAGAAAGTTTAATTGTTCGAACCAAAAGAAAAAGATTTAGATTAATCTGTAGGTAAATCCTTGTTGAATTTCCCTCTCGTGTTTCCCTCAACATCAAGATTTTACTACTTATTATTTGAGATGGTTGTAACCGCAGTTATGGTTTCAATCTCGAAGGATACCACTGGTTATGTTGCTTCCCCATTAGGGTTTTGGTTTATGTCGTCGGGTTTATGAGATTTCCGATAAGGCTCCCTATAAATTTTAACGTCCCTGCTGAGATCAGAGTTTCGTGTCTTACCGTTGGGTTTGGTTAATAGGTGCTTTCGTGTTACAGAATTTTAATTGAAAGAGAAGTTATATTTTCTTAAAGATAGGTTTTCTGTGATTTTATTCCATTTATGAGGAAGCAGTTATTATTATAAGCAGTTATTATTATTTGCTAACAACTGAAACGTATTTATCTAAAGATATACACCTTTATGCTTAGATCACTGATGATTTTTCTCTTTTTTTCAGTTGAATGTTCACCAAAGATCCTTGGAGGCCGCTGGACTTGAACTCTGCGGGGCAGGGAGCAGCGTTCCTCAAGGTCAACCTAGCAGTACTGGTTCGATAGGATCAGCACCAAGTCCTGCATCTCCAAGACCCACACCCCAACCAAGACCACCCCTTGCAACCACCACTTCGCAGTCCTCAAGGACACTCGACGATGATAGATCGACGGACGGTAAGTTTATCTTCTGGATTCCACTTGAGTGAACTCCATAACTAGTAGTGCTAAAAAAAGTAAAAAAGAGCGAAGCTATATGAGATTACAAGAAAGATACTATCTTTTTAAAGATATTTATTTGTTGAAAGATATCTGTTTGAATTTTCAACTAATTTGGAAGTAAGCTATAGTAGTTAAACTGTATCAAAATCTAAAATCAGTTAATTATTTCAGCAGTAGGTGGTGGAACAGCGGGAGAAGATTCGGATGATGGTGAGAGTAGAGCTCAGTATGTTAGTGCAAACTGTGTGGTTTTCACTCATTACCGAGGAGATGCAGCAACCGAAGTGGATGAACACTTTCATAGAGCCCTTCAGCAGGATAATAAGCTGAAAGGTTAGTCCATCTTATTCTCATGAGAAGAATTACTAAGTATTTGATGAGAAGAACTACTAACTGTTTGATGAGGAGAATACTATCAATTGGTGTCGTTTCTATTTCCTAAAGGCTGATACAAACCATAAGTTTGTTGTTCCTCTGAAGGAATATTTGTCTCTCTTTCTTCATTGCTGTTTAACAGCCCATGGGAAACTTCAAGTTTTCTCCCATGGAAGACGAATGCAGACGTTGTTGCAGGAATCAAAGCTGGACAAGTTTTCAGGGTCCGTCTTTGGCCCGACTCGAAGTAATAAAGTGCGCCATTAGCCTCGACAACGCTAACAAGCACCGGAACAATTGTTTCGCCGTCGTGCTTCAAGAGTTAAAACCCGAGCTGCTCGAGCGAGTAGGAACGTATGGGGTGGACGTGAAGGGAAAGGAGGAGTTAGGGTGTTACAGGGGGTTTGGCAAGCGATCAGCCTCGCGGCTATATTGGTGTCGTTTAAGACCGCATTTATCCCGCCACTACTCAGGATCAGTTCACTAGCCTGCTTAGAATTCAAGACAACACGACCTAATTGTTATGTGCCTTCCACCTTCTCTTCCTCTTTTCCTCCCTTCTTCTCTCTTTATCACTCTCTCTCTATCTCTCTCTCTTTATCTTTCTACTCTCGCCACCTCGTCTCGGTCCTCCGCGGTTTACGCTGCTACAAACTGACACCAAGGTGGGGTAGGAGAGGTAAATTAAGAGCTCTGCCTACGAGAAGCAAGTAAAAGTTGAGAGACAGAGAAGGAGAAATGGAGAGGAACTTTGGTACTGTTCGTATACGATTTTAGACGTGGTATGTCGAGTAAGGAACACACAAAGACACTTCTGTCTTTAGATGACTACTGTTTGAATAGGGCTAAATTCCTGTGGGATCACAAGGTCTCGTTGATTGGGACAGGTGCCATGGCGAGAGACACTCGATGCGTTTCCGATATCTGTGAGAAAGTTAGAGATGGGATTATCGAAAGGTCAATCGGTCTTGGTTGAATAGAAGGTATAAGGAGGTGAAGGGAGTTAGGGAGGTATTCTGATAGCTAATGATCATGTTGATGAGAGTTTCCTTACTGGTTGCTGGATACTTTTCACGAGTGAATCAGGAAGAACAGAAACAAGTCGTAATAGCAGGTCAACATAAGGTGAAAACCTATAAGGAACTTGTACTGGTTGTCAGGTGCTAGAGATCGTACATCTGATCAGATTAAATTTCAAGAGATTTCAATAGATATACAGTCATTTCAAAAGGTTTCTAGATATTTTCAAGATTTCAGAATTTAAAGAGTTATAAAAAGTGTTAATGAAGTAATATATGTAAAAGTATCAAGGTTTTTTTTAATCTTTGAAATCTTTGTGTTATTTTATTGTGACAGTTAGTAGCTACTGGGACTAGATCATAAATAACGATAAAGAAACTTTTCATGTGTACATCCACTTTATAATTCTTCTCGTATTTTTTTTTTAACATCAATCCTCTCACATCATTACTCATAAGCAAAGATACGAGATTGCGAATGATGAAAGGATTCTGCATCACTTGAGAAGATGGTGTCAGTAAAGTGATATCGCAGGATGATAAAACAGTTTCCAGGGACGTTTCTCGTTCAGGCATAAATATCGTAGTCGAGCATAAATATCTCGTCGCAAGTGAACTCTCACATCAGTTGAGCTATATCAAAACAGTAATAATGTTGAAGCTAGGAAATTGAGCGTTTCGTTCTGGTCGGTAGCGTCAAATTAACGCCGAGTAATACCAGGTCTCGTTTCTCTTTCATTTTTCCCTCATCCAGTACTCCTAATTTCATTCGCTTTTTTTTTAGTCTTTTCGAACTTAGTTTCTCCTACTCATATGACTCTTTCTCGTTTCGTGTCGTTTCGTGTCGTTTCGTCTTGGTAAGGCAAGAGAATAACAGTGCTGCAATTACTTGACATGCGGACGCCACGGCGTCTTCAAAGAGACGCTTGGGCGACAACGTTGACTCCGACAACGCTCTAAATCGGAATAACAAGCCATCCAGTCGCAGCGCCACATCAATCTGCTCTGGGTTACGTTTTGACGAATCGCAGCATAGCTCGTGGCGAGACATCTTAATAAAAGTGATTCTCGGCTTTCTGCCAATCGAAAGACAGGATTCTTGTGTTATGGGATTTATTTTTCGGCAAATATAATTCGTTTGATATTTCTTATCGTTTTTAAGGGCATCTGATACTTTACCATTAGAGCAAATTAGTTATACCAATTATATATTCGTAATAATAAATATTTTTAGCTAATAAGAGTCAATAAACCTTCGTCTATGAGACGATAATAAGAGTCAATAAGGAGAAGGTTTATTGACTTTTATTTACTAAAAATATTTATTATTATGAATGTATAATTGATATAATTAATTTGATCTTATCGTAAAGTATCACATGCCCTTAAAATTTAAAAATTCTTTAAAAAGTGGTGTAACGAAATGTCTCAAATATCTCGCATATTTTTTTGTTGCAAACCTGATTGGTTTTTGAACGACTTGAAGTTTTAAGAAGGAAAGCAAAATAATTGTGCACATGTTGTTTTGTTGGCCTCTCAAAATTTTATAAAAAAACTTCGAAATCTTTCAGAATTTGTTAAAATCTCTTAAAATTCTTAGAGAACTCTTGAAATGCCTTAAAATTTGTGAAAATATATAGAAAAATTCTTAACAATTCTCAAAAAATTCCATGAAATCATTAAGAATGCTACAAACTTTTTTTAAAATGCCTTAAAATCACTTAGAATTTCATGAAATTCTTTAAAAGTCACAAAATCTTTTAAAATTCAGAAAAATCTCTTGTAATCCCTAAAAATTTGACGATAACTTTCAAAATCCTTTTAAATTCTACGAAATCTCTTGAGTCATAAAAATCTTTTGAAATCCTTGAATGAAATTACTCGAAAAACTTTAAAATCCTTCAAAATCCATAGAATATTTTAAAAGTTATAAAAATCTCCTGAAATTCGTTAAATTCGCAAAAATCTTTTAAAATTCGAAGAAACTTTCGGAAATTTTTTAAAATTCTGCAATATTCCCTTTATATTCTTTAAAATTCATTAAAATTATTAGGAATCTCATCAAATACCATGAGTTCACTTAAAATTTCACAAGATTTTTATAAAACTCATAAAAATCCCTTTAACTGCCTTAAAATCCTTAAAAATTTCATTAAATCCTTAAAAATCCCCAAAAATATTTTCAAAATTAGAAAAGCCTATTAAAATCCATAAAAATTTGACAACAAAGTCCCTTTAAATTCTACGAAATTTTTTTATCCATAAAAATCTTTTGAAATCCGTCAATAAAATTTCTGGATAAACTTTAATATTCTTCAAATTCCATACAATATTTTTAAACTCATAAAAATCTCTTGAAACTACAAAATTTTTTAAAAATCAGAAAAATCTCTTGAAATCTCGAAAAATTTCATGAAAAAATACTTTTGAATTCTACGAAATCTTTTGAGTCATAAAAATCTTTTTAAATCCATCGATAAAATTACTGGACAATCTTCTTTAAATCATTCAAAATCCATACAGTATTTTAAAAGTTCAATATCCTAGAAACTTTTGGAAATCATTTAAAAATCGTCAAAATTTCTTACAACATGTTAAAATCTCTTAAACTTTCACAAAAAAACCTTCCAAATTCTTTGAAACATTTTTAAATTCCTCAAAGTTTTCAAAACGTTCAAAATCCATTAAAATTCTTTTAAAATTCTCTTAAAATTGCATGGATTCCTTTAAAATTTCACGAAATATCTTAAAATTCTACGAATTCATTCAGAAATTCTAAAATCCTTTTGAATTTAGCAAAGATTACTTGAAAATCGTCAAAATCCCTTAAAATTTTTAAAAACCTTTTGAAATTTCTCTCTAAAAAAAGTGATATCACAAAATATATTTCAAAAATCTCTCATACACTGTTTTTGCCAATTAATAATATCCACTTAAAAAAATATACAAAATTACAAAAAAATGTTACGAAATTTATTGAGATTTATTATTGATATTTTAAGGAATGTCAAGTGATATAACGAAATTTAAAGAAATTTACGAGTCATAAGAGTAAATTTACCATATTTTCATAGCTTCATCATTGAAAGGACTTATAAGAGAAAAATAAATCGAATCTGATTAAATAAACGTTCGGGTTCAATGATTAAATGTGAGTCATGATTGGAAGTAGACTCTAAACCAGTTCTTCCTCTTATTATTGATCCTCTTCTTCGATTTCCTTATCTAAGCAAGCTTCCGCGGTTAATATATTCTCGCTATCAGAAATCTAATCTTCGATTCGAAAAAATAAAAACCCTCGACTTCTTCCGCGTTCACCGCAGGATTCAGCAATTCAACATATATACATCTGGTCTCCTCTGGTCCAATTTTATTTTTCGCATGTAACTTGTGATGCGCTCAAATGGTCCATTAATCCCGAAGTGCCGGTCCTCCTTATCGGGCGACATCTGTCGTGGCTGACCTTCGGCGAAGAGGTCTCGATGTAAACGTCGATCTCCGGCAGATCAGGTTGAACCTCGACTCCACACTTCTACAAGACTCTTTTCCTTCTTCCTCCAGCATCCCAGATCCCAGTTTCTCCTCTCTTCCCCTCACCTTCCTCGTATATACGAAGAGACTACACCGCGGCATCGGTGCCTTCGGCACAGAAGAAAGCCGACTCTTCGGGGCCCGACACTCTGTTTCTTTAATTGCGTTAATAAATAAAGGACAGTCGGCTGGACCTAGGTCTCTCAGCGGACTCACAGAGAAAGAAAAGAGGGAGATAAAAAGAAGGAGATGCAGAGGAAGGAGGAAGGAGGAAAAAAGCGATTGAGAAAGAGAGAACGAGAAAAGGAAAGTGAGAGGGAGCAAATTAGAAGAAGAGGATCAGGAAGGAAGTGAGAGGAGTGAGAAAGAGAGAAAATTAAGAGAAGTGGAGAAGGTGTAGAAGGAAGAGGAAAAATGCGATTGGGAAAGAACTATGGGGGCAGAAGGAGAAGAAATTGATTTAAAAGAGAGGAAGGGTAGGAAAACGAGAATAGGGGAATACCTTTGTTGGCAATTTATATACTAGTTTCTCTATAAAATCTCTATAAAGTAAAAGTAATTTGCATAAACATAGGGTAAATTGACTACATTAATGTAAATTTCGTAAACGTTCATAAAACCCGAAAATAAGGAGTTGCAACTCTAAATAAGTTTGCTTGAAAAAAATAGTTTTTTGCACTTGAAGGATATTTATTGAGATTGTATTTAAAATGCCTTAAAATTCTCGGAAACCTTTTAAAATTTCGAAAATTTCACGACTAGACTTAATATCTCTCAAAATATCGGAAACATTTTTAAATTACATGAAATTTTGTAAAAAAAAAAAAACTTCGAAATCGCTTGAAGTTTAAGAAAATCTCTTCAAATTCTATGATAACAATTAAAATATGTTTTTATCCTTCAAATATTGACAGTATTAGAAATTTCATTTTTTTCATGAGATCCTTAAAAATTCCATAAAATCTTCCAAAAATCAGAAAAATCTCTTGAAATCCCTTCAAATTATTAGAAATCCTATGAAATTTTACAAAATATTTTTAAAATTTCTTAAATTTTTATGAAAACATTTAATATCCCTTAAAATTACCTAGAATTCTGATTTTATTTTAAAAATGTTATGAATTCCTTTAAAATTCCGCGAAATATTCTGAAATTCTTTAAAATACTGCAAAATCTTTGTAAAAGCCTTAAAAATCATGAAAGTCCCTTAAAAATAAAAAAAAATCTCTTAAAATTCTCAGAAACTACTTGAAATTAAATTTCTATAATAACAGATAAAATCCCTTTTATATCCCTTAAAATTCATTAGAAATATTATAGATCTCATCAAATTCCATGAAATCCTTGAAAATGTCCTAAAATCTTCCAAAAATCAGAAAAATCTCTTGAA
>UCOK01018668.1:0-11458 GCA_900474325.1 Synergus umbraculus | reverse complement strand
ATGAAGGTCTCTTAAATTCTCTTAAAGTTCCTGGAAATTGTATGACAACATTTAGAATACTTTAAAATATTCAGAAATCTTGAAATTCTTCGAAATTCTTCGAAATTCCCTGACAAGGTTTAAAATCCCTTAAAATCTCAGGAACATTTAAAAATTTTAAATTTTCACGAAAACCTTATTCGAAATCCCTTATTCCTAAAAATCTCTTTAAATTCTCAGAAACTACTTGAAATTAAAATTCTATAATAACAGATAAAATCCCTTTTACATTCCCTTAAAATTCATTAGAAATATTATAGATCTCATCAAATTCCATGAAATCCTTGAAAATGTCCTAAAATCTTCCAAAAATCAGAAAAATCTCTTGAAATCCCTTCAAATTATTAGAAATCCCATGTAATTCGACGAATTATTTTTAAAATTTCTTAGTTTCATGAAAACATTTAATATCCCTTAAAATTCTCTAGAATTCTGATTTTATTTTTCAAATTTTATGAATTCCTTTAAAATTCCGCGAAATATCCTAAGATTCCTTAAAATACTGCAAAATTCTTTTAAAAGCCTAAAAAACCATGAAGGTCTCTTAAATTCTCTTAAAGTTCCTGGAAATTGTATGACAACATTTAGAATACTTTAAAATATTCAGAAATCTTGAAATTCTTCGAAATTCTTCGAAATTCCCTGACAAGGTTTAAAATCCCTTAAAATCTCAGGAACATTTAAAAATTTTAAATTTTCACGAAAACCTTATTCGAAATCCCTTATTCCTAAAAATCTCTTTAAATTTTCAGAAACTACTTGAAATTAAAATTCTATAATAACAGATAAAATCCCTTTTACATTCCCTTAAAATTCATTAGAAATATTATAAATTTCACCAAATTCCATGCAATCCTTGAAAATTCCATAAAATCTTCCAAAAATCAGAAAAATCTCTTGAAATCCCTTCAAATTATTAGAAATCCCTCGCAATTCTTAGAAATCTTTTAAAATATCTCAAAATTCCTTGGAATTTCAAGATAACATTTAAAATTCTTTAAAACCCCATAAAACTCTTACAAATCTTTTGAAATTCCTGAAAATTCTTCGAAAGCCTTAAAAAATCGCTTAAATTCGTTGAAATCTTATAAAATTCTTAAAAACCTCTTAAAATTCCTCAAAATTTCAAAACTTTTTGAATCCCTTTTAAAATCACTAAGAATTCTTAAAAGTCTCTTAAAAATGCATAAATTCCTTTAAAATTTCACTAAATATTCTAAAATCCCTTTAAATTCTATGAAATCCTTGAAAATTATCTAAAATCTTCCAAAAATCAGAAACATCTCTTGAAATCCCTTCAAATTATTAGAAGTCCCATGAAATTCCACAAAATATTTTTAAAAAAAATCATAAAAAATCCCTTGAGTTCTCTTAAAATTCATCAAACTTTCATGAAAACATTTAAAATCACACTCAGAAACAAACTTGTTTTAAATCAAAACTTTTATTTTAATAACTCAAATTTAAAATTTCTTTATATTAAAGAAATCTTTCTTTCTTTTAAAATAATTTTGTATGATGCAAAGGAAGTCTCTTTGATTTAAATAAAGTTTCTTTTATTTAAAGAAACTGTTTTCTGGGTGCACTCAAAATTACCTCGAATTCTTAAAAATCTTTTCTATTGCAAATAACATGAGGGAAAAGTAGAAAAAGAGGATATGTAATAAATGGTCGGAAAGAATCGATAAAAAAATAGTTTTGGGGGAATCGATAAAAAGAAAGGTTGAGAAAGAGGGAATGAGTGAGATCTGAGATGTTAAAGTTGGGGGAGTGAGGGGATGTGGAAGGCAGATGCGCTTTTCTGGCATCTTTCGTAAGCAAATCGCAATATTTAATGCGATAGTTAGCTCTCGTGTCCTCGGGACTTGGGAGAGGATGACTTGGCCTCGCGCAGCCAATCCCTGCTGGCCAGTTGCGGTGGACATGGCTAAGAAACATATTTTAGAGCCGGGACTTCCCCTTTATCCTATGCGACATTCCACCCGTGGGAAACAATGTGGACTGGCTTCTTTATACGGCAATGGGTCGTGGGTGGGTGTTACGGGACGCTTCGATACGCGACCAAATTACAATATCGGCTCAGCCCCAAATGAATTTCTTCGGCCCGTCGTTACTTTGTATCTTCATTGCGCGACAAGACCTTCTACCGTCTTACCCTTACTGTCCGTTTCTACTTGAAAATTTACACCAAGAAAAAAGTCTACTCAACTTACAGAAATTTAAATTAACGGTGATAATATGTATTTTTTTGTAATTTTTACAATCATGTATGATTTACTAAAAATAGGTGTAATTATTTTAACTGTCGTGTCAATTATTGGGTTGAAGTTTCAGACGTTTAGTCTGACGATTTTTTTTACTTTTAATGAAATAATATAAAAAAAAAAGTTTCCACTGTTCCCAAAATATTAAATTTTTATTTATGTACTATGTATTAGGAGAAATTTTAGAGAATTTAGAGGAATTTGCAAAAGATTTTAAGTAATTTTAAGGAATTTTAAGAGAGTTTGTAAGATTTCAGAAATTTCTAGAGATTTATGGTATAATTTTAAGGAATTTCAAATAAGGATGCTAAAAGCGATTTTGATTGATTTTATGAATTTAAAGGGATTTTTAAAAGAGTAGAATATAGAGTTGTGAATAGATTTTTTTCAGAGGTTTCATAAAATTTAAAGACATTTTAACTGATTTTAACGAATTTTGAGGAATTCAAAAAGATTTCAAGAGATTTGAAAAAATTTCATTTGATTTATGCCACATTTGAATAAATTCCTTAAAATTTCGAAAAATCACTTAAAATGTTTTTAAATCTTTTGAAAATTTTTGAACTCTCTTAAATTCCATTGAAATCTATTGAAAGTCCTTACAATCGCTTATCACTAAAATCTCTTGAAATTCTTTAAAGTCACTTAAAATCTGATAAAAGCCTTTAAGGAGTTTTGAAACCTTGTGAAATCTATAGAAATTTCTAAAAATCTCTGAAACATTCTTTTTAATTTCTTACAAATTGTTATAAAAATCTCTTGAAATCTTTTAAAAATACTTGAAAATCCTTAAACTGTTTTGAATTCTTCTAAAAATCTTTTAACGTTTCTTAAGATGTATCTTGAAATTCCCTAAAATGAAAAATCTCTTAAAATCTCTATAAAATCCCTTGAAATTTCTTTAAAACTCAGGCAACGTCGGGTAAATTTCTAGTAGTAAATAAATAAAGATAAAATGATTCTAGGAACTTTTTTGATACTTAATCCAAAAGCTGCAAAAAAAAAATAAAATAATTTTCGTCGTCTAAAAATTCAACCCAATGCGTTAATTTTAATTAATTTCAAAGTTTTTGACGGATTTTATGAAATTTGAAGGGATTAAAAACTTTTTAAGGAATTTTAAGGAATTAATACTGCTAAGAAATTTTAACTCATTCGGAAAAGTTGTAATTTTCAAAGATAGAAATTAACTTTCGAAATTAACTTAACTTACAGAAAATCTCTTAAATTCTTAAAAAAAAGTCTTAAAATTCCATAAAATTTTTAAAAATATCTAGAAAATTCTTAGCAATTCTCAAAAAATTCCATAAAATCATTGAGAATTCTACATACTTTTTTAAAATGCCTTAAAATCCCTTATAATTTCATGAAATCCTTAAAAATACACAAAATCTTTTGAAAATTACAAAAACCTCTTGAAACCCCTAAAAATTTGACGATAAAACTAATTCGTAAGCAAATCTTTTAAAATCCCTTAAAATCCCTCAAAATTTGATGAAATCCTTAAAAATCCGAAAATCCTTTTAAATTCTGTGAAATTTCTTGAGTCACAAAAATCTTTAGAAATTCCTCAATAAAATTACTCGAAAAACTTTAAAATACTTAAAACTTCATAGAATATTTTTAAAGTTATAAAAATCTCCTGAAATTCATTAAAATTCGCAAAATCTTTTAAAATTGAAGAAATTCCTTAAAATTCTGCAATATTCCCTTCATATTCTTCCAAATTATTAGAAATCTCATCAAATACCATGAAATCACTTAAAATTTCACAAGATTTTTATAAAACTCATAAAAATCTCTTTAACTGCCTTAAAATCCTTAAAATTTTCATGAAATCCTTTAAAATACAAAAAATCTTTTAAAATCCATAAAAATTTGACGATAAAATCCTTTTACATTCTTCGGAAGTTTTTTGAGTCACAAAAATTTTTTGAAATTCGTCAAGAAGATTTCGAAGGATTTTAAGAAATTTTTTTTTCATTCTGAAAAGTTGTCATTTTCAAGGACAGAAATTAACTTTCGAAATTGTGCTGTTTTTTTTCGTGATTGATCATGAATGTGTTTTGCGTGTACTTTAAAAAATGGTGATGTTGATGTTGAAAAATTGAATTGAGATTGCAGTTTCATGGAGTGGGGAGTATATGAAATTAACTTTCGAGTTACGTTTGCGAATCGTTTGGATAGATTGGAGAGAAAGGTATAAAAAAAGAGAAGAATTTGGGAAGAAAAGAGATGGGATTCACAGGACAAGCTTCTGGCCTCGAAGTGGTCCCTTGTAAAACATCTACGCGGTACTCTTCTGTCTCGCAGACCGTTTCCGTGGGATCGCCTTGTCCGATTATTTTCAACGGGGGTTTAAAACCGAAATCCGCATTTTTCAGGAGTCTCCTCTCGCGAGCATCGATCCCTTTCACATAAATCAATCTAGCGTTAGGATTCTGGTCGCCAAATACTCAGGGACGTAAACTACTGATGAAAAATCTCAATGGGAAACCGACACTTCTCTTTTTTCTAAAAAAAATTAACGGGAAATGAATGTGGACCATTTTTAAGTCTAATTCTTGTTGATTTAAAAGAATAAGTTATTGAGTGAATTATTTTAATGTATTTTTTAAATTTTGTTTCAGATAATATTTCTCCAATGAATATGAGAAATTTTCCTCCGTCCTTTTGGAAGAGCCATCATCCTGGAGACGTTTACGAATATCCGACGGACCCATGGCATCCACACTACCCTCAATACCATCACAGGTCAGTGCAATTATTATGTATTAATTATATTCCATTAAAAAACCGGCGCTTTGCTAAAAAATAGATATGTTCTGTAATATTTTTGTTGCAAAATTGAGATAAGTACACTGAAAAAAAGATTTGGTTCAGACAACAAAATAATTTTGTTGGTATTTGTGCAACAAAATTTTTTTCTTGGCTCAACCAAATTATTTTTGGGTCAAGAAAACGTTTTGTTAAACCAACAAATCGTTTTGTTGAACTAACAAAAATTTATTTCAGCTAACAAAACATATTTTGTGGTACAAAATATTTTTTTGAGTGTACAGTTTATGTGAATGAAAATATGTTGAAGTTTAGGCGATTTTCAAAGACATTTAAATTTCAATGAAATTTAAACTGTTTTATTGTCTCGTTGTCCAATTTAAATGTTTATGGTAATTGTAAGATTGTTAAATTCAGAAACACAGATGAAAGAAAATGAAATGAAATGGCTGGATTTTATTCCATTTAAAATAGTCAAAATGCGCTTTTTTTATGGAATTTAGTAAGTTTTATTATTTGAAATTGTAACTTTTACAAAGAAAATAGCAGGGTTTACAATTTTCTTAGCAAAAATTACAATTTTAAATAGTAAAAGTTATAATACTAAATTCTAGAAAAAAATTCGTTCAGAACGTATATTGACCATTGTAATCCCATGAAATATTTTAAAAGTCATGAAAATATCTTGAAATCTGTTCAAATTCGTAAAAAAAATTTAAAATGATTAAAAATCTCATGAAATTTCATAAAATCCTTAAAATCTCAGAAATCTTTTTAAATCACTTAAATTTCACGAAACGCCTTCGAAATCGCTTAAAGTTTAAGAAAATCTCTTCAAATTCCTAGAAACTTCTTGAAATTCTATGATAACAATTAAAATATCTTTTTATCCTTTAAAATAAATTAAAAGTATTAGAAATATCATTAAGTTCCATGAAATCCTTAAAAATTACATAATATCTTTTAAAAATCAGAAAAATCTGTTGAAATTCCTTAAAATTATTACAAATCTCATGAAATTTTACAAAATATTTTAAGAATCATAAAAAGTCTCTTGAAGTCTCGTAAAATTCCTCGAAGTTTCATGAAAACATTTAAAATCCCTTAAACTTCTCAGAAACCTTTTAAAATTTCTACAATTTCACAACTAGATTTAAAATCTGAGAAAGCACATAAAATTTCACAAAAAACATCCGAAATCATTTAAAGTTTGAGAAAATCTCTTAAAATTCTATGATAACAATGAAAATATCTTTTTATCCTTCAAACATTAAAATTATTAGAAATCTCATTAAATTCCATGAAATCCTTAAAAATTCCATAAAATCTTCCAAAAATCGGAAAAATTTCTTGAAATCCCTTGAAATTCGACGAAATATTTTAAAAATCATAAAAAATCTCTTGAATTCCCGTAAAATTCCTCAAAGTTTCATGAAAACATTTAATATCCCTTAAAACTTCCTAGAATTCTGATTTTATTTTAAAAATTTTATGAATTCTTTTAAAATTCCACAAAATATCCTGAAACTCCTTAAAATACTGCAAAATCTTTCTAAAAGACAAAAAAATCATGAAAGTCTCTTAAATTCTTTTAAAATTCCTGGAAATTCTATGACAACATATAAAATCCTTGAAAATTTTCAGAAACCTTTTGAAATTTTGAAATTCCTCGAAATTCCCCGACAAGATTTAAAATCCCTTTAAATCTCAGAAATCTTTTTAAATCTCTTAGGACCGATTCCACCAACTGTGATTAAATTTTAATCCTTGATTAAATCCTTAATTTGCGTACGCAAAGTATTGATTAACTTAAGTTATTCAAGGATTTAAATTTAATCACAGTTGGTGGAATCGGCCCTTAAAATTTCATGAAAACCTTCGAAATCTGTTACTCCTAAAAATCCCTTAAAATTCCCGGAAACTACTTGAAATTAAAATTCTATAATAACAGATAAAATCCCTTTTATATCCCTTAAAACTCATTAAAAATATTATAAATCTCATCAAATTCCATGGAATCTTTGAAAATTCCATAAAATCTTCCAAAAATCAGAAAAATCTCTTGAAATCCTTTAAAATTATTAAAAATCCCATGAAATCCCACAAAATATTTTAAAAATCACAAAAAATCCCTTGAGTTCTCTTAAAATACCCTAAACTTTCCTGAAAACATTTAAAATCCCTTAAAATCCCCTCGAGTTCTTAAACTTCTTTTAAAACTTCACAAATTCCTTTAAAACTCCGCGAAAAATCTTAAAATGCGAAATCTTTTTAAAACCCTAAAAAAATCCTTTTAAATAAAATTTCCCTCTAAAAAAGTAACGTTTCTCTAAAATCTCGTATAAATTGTTGTTCGAAACCTACTCTTTAAATTTCAATCAGTGAAATTCCGCTGGTTCAGATTAAGAGAGTGATTGACTTTTGAATGACATGAAGTTATAAGAAATAAAAAAAATAATCGAGCATGTAGCGCGCGTGTTGGATTACTAGTATCTTAATTAAATTAAGTGGACGTGCATCATCAGTTGTGATTTGAAAATGGTTCGTAAATTAATGGAATTGAATAAATTTCTTTTTCAGAGCTGTACACGAATACCACCACCATAACATGGCGGCGGCAGCGAGTTACGGCGGTTTATTATTGGGTGGTGCTCGAGGTCTTGGACACCATACAACCCACCATGCGGCGCATCATGCGCATGCCGCAGCGTCCTACAAGGACTGGACGTCGGCGACGCCGTCGCAATCCCTTGTCGACGCTTCTTCGGCGCCTCCTTATCCCCACGGTCCCTATGCACCCTTATCTGGTGAGTATTGGACGTAAAATTCTCACCCCACCTCGCGTTCATTTCTCAGATTTTGCATTCACAAAACCGCGATGTGAGATCTTAAATTCATTTTTTTTTTATTAATTATTCATTATTAATTATTATTCGTGTGTACTAGTCACGAAATACTATAGAAGCTTATTTTCTTTTTGTTAAATCTTTCTATTAAATTACAAGTGATTGAGGAATTAAATCTCGGTTTGAGAAGCTTTATTTTATTATTATTTTTTTTTAATTGAAAGTTCGTTAAACGTCACTTAAAATCTCTATAAAATCCCTTGAAATTTCTCTAAAACCCGGGGAACGCCGGATAAATTTCTAATAGTAAATAAATAAAGATAAAATTATTTTAGGAACTTTTTTAATACTTAGGCCAAAAGCTGCAAAAAAATAATAAACAAATTTTCGTCGTCTGAAAATTCAACCCATTGACAGATTTTATGAAATTTGAAGGGATTTAAAACTTTTTAAGGAATTTTAAGGAATTAGTAGTGCTCAGGAATTTTAACTTATTCGGAAAAGTTGTAATTTTCAAAGATAGAAATTAACTTTCGAAATTAACTCAACTTACAGAAAATCTCTTAAATTTAAAAAAAAAACTCTTGAAATTCCATAAAATTTGTAAAAATATCTAGAATTCTACATACTTTTTTAAAATGCCTTAAAATCCCATATAATTTCATGAAATCCTTAAAAATACACAAAATCTTTTGAAAATTACAAAAACCTCTTGAAACCCCTAAAAATTTGACTATAGAAATTTCTAAAAATCTCTGGAACATTCTTTTGATAAATCTTTCAAATCGTTATAAAAATCCCTTGAAATCTTTGTTAATTCTTGAAAATCCTTAAACTGTTTTAAATTCTTCTAAAAATCCTTTGACGTTTCTTAAGATATATCTTGAAATTCCCTAAAATGAAAAATCACATAAAATCTCCATAAAATCCCTTGAAATTTCTTTAAAACTCGGGCAACGCTGGGTAAATTTCTAATAGTAAATAAATAAAGATAAAATGATTTTAGGAACTTCTTTGATTCTTAATCCAAAAGCTGAAAAAAAATACTTTTCGTTGTCTGAAACTTCAACCCAATGTGTTAATTTAAATTAATTTCAGGGTTTTTGAAGGGTTTTACGAAATTTGAAGGGATTTAAAACTTTTTAAAGAATTTTAAGGAATTGTAACTCATTCTGAACAGTTGTAATTTTCAAAGATAGAAATTAACTTTCGAAATTAACTCAACATACAGAAAATCTCTTAAATTCTTTAAAAAAAAAACGCTTGAACTTCCATAAAATTTGTGAAACTATCTAAATTAAATCTCGGTTTGAGAAGCTTTATTTTATTATATTTTTTTTAATTGAAAGTTCAAGATCGCACGTCATGATTGAGTGAATAATGAACTGAAAAGTCGCAAACATTTAGACGAGTCAAGTGGAGATTTCTAGTTGAATATATGAATTATTAATTTAATTATTAATTATTATTAATTTTTCGTTTATTCATTTGTTACTCGAGAGAGTAAAATATTTATTCGAATTAGAGAAGGAAGTCTTATATTTGGAGGGAAATGAAAATATTTGCGTGGCATACTTAGTGATACTTGTTAAATTCACTGTATATAACTCAAATGTTTTTGCAATAAGCGTAGATCGAAAATGAACAGTTTTTATTTCATCTGAAATACTAATCAACTTTCATCGATGAATTATTTATTCTTTTTTCTTGCTTGTTCGATCTCACGTTAAATGTAGAAAGAATTTTGTAGATGGGGTATGTGCCAACACCACCCCAGATTTAAGCATGTAAAATGATTGTTTGTAACGATATATTATTTATAATAAAGATACGATTTATTACTGAAAAAGTCTCATTTGATTCGTGCCTTTTCTGGGGCGGTGTTGGCCCCTCTCCTACCATCAACCTTCTTCCATTAATCCCTCAATAATTTACTTATCATTGAGGTATTGTTTTTTATTATTACGGTTAATTTAAAGAAAGAAATTAACGTTTGTGCAAAAGCAATTTAAAATTACTTTCTAAAAAATATTTCACTGGGAACAATCGTCTACTTTTTTCACTCGCAAGAAGTGTAATTATTTGAAAATAGGTCTATGTTTATTTCATGATTTATTTAAGCGCATCAGAGCATGTCTAATGGTGCCAAGTTTCCGACGCTCGGTCGCTTTGATCTTGCATGGAAATTGAAACGTGGAAAACTTTCTTCAAAGTTTGCGGGAAAATTAGCTTCACTATCCTTTATAAAGTGCATCTATCATTATATAGAAAACAGGATATAACTAATCACAAGTAAATTAATGTTACAGTTTATATCAAGATTTAAACTGTATATCTTGATCTAAACTGTAACATTAGATTTTCGTTTATGGCAATTTAACAATTAACAAGAACGAACGCGCGCTTCGCGCGCTCATTTACGTTATTTTTCAATATTATATAATTTATAATATTTTATTTCTCTAATCTCTTACAATCTATGTTAAACTTTGTGAAAATCTCTAAAAATTCCAAGAAACCTTTGAAAACCTGTGAAATCGCTTGAAATTCGTGAAAATTTGTTAAAATTTTCAGATTTTTTTGAATTCAATGATAATAATTCAAATCTCTTTTATATCCTTTAAAATTCATTAACAGTATTAGAAATATCTTCAAATTCCATGAAACCTTTAAATATTCGAGAAAAATTATCAAACTCATAAATCTTCTGAAATCCACGTTAAAATTCATGAAAATCTCTAAAAATTCCTAGAAACCTTTTGAAATTCCATGACAAACTTTAAAATCTCTTAAAATTCCCAGAAAAATTCTTGAAATTTTACAGTAAAATTTAAAATCTCTATATCTTTTATATATCCCTTAAAAATATTACATAGAAATCTTATCAAATTCCATGAAATTCTTTCAAATTTTCATAAAATGCCTTAAAATTTTAGAATAATATTTCAAATTCATTAAAACCTTATGAAACTCTTACAAAGCTTTTAAAATCCCTTAAAATTTCATGAAATATCCTAAAATCCCATACAACTCTAAAAAATCGTTTTAATATCCTAAAAATCTCTTGAAATCCATGTTAAAATTAGTAACAACCTCCAAAAATTCCTACCAACCTCTGAAAATTTCTCAACCCTTGAAATCTCTTAAAATCATTAAAGACTTCATAAAATTCCATGAAATCCTTTAGAATTCTCACAAAATCAGTTAAATATCAGAGAAAGAAGAATAATATTTCAAGTTCTTTAAAACCTCATAAAATTCTTACAAAGCTTTTAAAATCCCTTAAAATTTTACGAAATATGCTAAAATCCCAAAAAATTCTACAAAATCGTTTTCATATACTAAAAATCTCTTGGATTTCGTACAAATCACTTAAAAATCGTGAAAAATGCACATCAAAACCTTCAAAATCATTAATCTCTTGAAATCCATGTTAAAATCAATAACAAACTCTAATAAATCTCTTGAAATTCCTTCACATTTAAAATACCCTAAAAAGTATTAGATATCTTATCAAATTCCATGAAATCC